>JACEEZ010014853.1:52500-57500 GCA_016584305.1 Chionoecetes opilio
CCGCACCACCACCAAACCCCCCGCACCACCCCCACAACCCCCCACCACACAACACCACACACCCCCTCCGCCCACCCACCACACCACACCACCACACACCCCCACCACCACACACCACCCCGCACCACCACCACACACCACCCCGCACCACCACCACCCCCACCACCACACACCACCACCACCCCGCCACCACCACACACACCCGCACCACCCCCACACACCCCGCACCACCACCACACCCCACCACCCACCACACCACAACACCACCCCGCACCACCACCCCCACCCCCACCCGCACCACCACCACCACCACCCGCACCACCACCACACACCACCCCGCACCACCCCGCACCACCCCGCACCCCACCCACCACCACCCCCACACCACCCACCACCACCCGCACCACCACACACACCACCCGCACCACCACCCCACACCACCACCACACACCACCCCGCACCACCACCCCGCACCACCACCACACACCACCCCACCACCACAACCACCCCTACCTTGCTTTGGCTGTGCTGCCTGTGAGCACGTCCCTCTAGCTCCTGAAGACTCCTCTCCACCCTTAAGGCCTCCTGGTGGGGGCCGCGGGGACACAGCACCGCCAGCCTGAAGGAGGGAGAGAGAGGGAGGGAGTTAGTATAGGAAGGAATAGAGGAAGAACAGACAGCAAAATATAGGAAGAACAGACATCAAAAGGAGGAGAAGGGGGAGACTTAAGAAAAGAAAGAGAGAGTTAGTATAGGAAGGAATAGAGAGGAATAGGGAAGAGAGAAGGAATAGAGAGGAATAGGGAAGAGAGAAGGAATAGAGAGGAATAGGGAAGAGAGAAGGAATAGAGAGGAATAGGGAAGAGAGAAGGAATAGAGAGGAATAGGGAAGAGAAGGATAGAGGGAATAGGAGAGAGGAATAGAGGAATAGGAAGAGAGAGGAAAGAAGAGGAATAGGGAGAAAGAAGAGAAGGAATAGAGAGGATGGAAGAGAGAGGAAGGAAAGAGAGGAATACAGAAGAGAGAAGGAATAGAGAGGAATATGGAAGAGAGAAGGAGACTTAGTATAGGAAGGATTCAAGCTGGAAAAGCGTAGATTTAAAAAAGAAATAGGGAGAAACTGGTTCACAAATAGGGTGGTAAGTGATTGGAATGGACTCAGTAGACAGGTAGTTAGTGCAGAGTCAATAGGGAGCTTTAAAAGGAGGCTGGATAAATTCATGGATGGGGATGAAAGGTGGATGTAGGTAGTGTTAAGTAACAGAACTACCACGTGTAGGTTTCACGGCCTCTTGTAGCTTCCTTATGTTCTTATGTAGTATAGGAAGGAATACAGAGGAATAGGGAAGGGAGAGAGAGTTAGTGTTGGAAGGAATGCAAAGGAAGAACAGACAGACAAAGGAGATGGAGGAGGCTTAAGTAGAGAAAATTTTTGGTTAAGAATTAATTGAGAGGACTACAAAGGAAGAACAGACAGCAAAAGGAGGAGGAGGAGGAAACTTAAGGAGAGAGAGAGAGAGAGAGACTTAGTTTAGAAAGGAGGAGGAGGAGAGGAGGAAAGGAGGAAACAAAGGAAGAGACTTAAGAAGAGAAAGAGAGTTAGTAGGAAGGAATACAAAGGAAGAACAGACAGCAAAACAAATGAAGAAGAGACAACAAAGGAGGAGAGGAGGAGGAGGAGGAGGAGGAGGAGGAGGAGGAAGACAAAGAAGAGATTAATAAAAAATTGAACATGAAAATTAGGCAATTGTATTAGAGAAGGAGGAGGAGGAGGAGGAGGAGGAGGAGGAGGAGGAGGAGGAGGAGGAGGAGGAGGAAGAGGAGGAGGAGGAGGAGGAGGAGGAGGAGGAAGAGGAAGAGGAAGGAGAAGAGGAGAGGAAGAGGAGAGGAGGAGGAAGAGGAGGAGGAGGAGGAGAGAGGAGGAGGAAGAGGGTAAGAGGAGAGGAGGAGGAGGAGGAGGAGGAAGAGAGTAGGAGGAGGGAAAGAGGAGAGGAGGAGGAGGAGAGAGAGGAGGAGAGAAAGAGGGAGGAGGAAGAGGAGGAGGAAGAGGAAGAGGAAGAGGAGGAGGAGGAGGAGGGGAGGAGGAGAGGAGGAGGAGGAGGTATAATGACAAGTAAGAAATGAATAATAGAGTTGAGGAGAGATGAAGAGAAGGAGGAGGATTATAGCTCACAGCAGGACCAAAAGATGCAATTATAATCTCTTAATTAACAAAAAACTAAATAATTATAAAATGTGATTTATAATGCGCTTATGTTATATCTCTATTGCATGCGTGGTGCTCTCTCTCTCTCTCTCTCTCTCTCCTCTTCTCTCTCTCTCTCTCCCCTCTCTCTCCTCTCTCCCCTCTCTCCTCTCTCTCTCTCTTTTTTTTGCATTGAAGAATAAGGTAAAAAATGTGATTATGAGAAAGAAGATGAAACTACGAGCACACACACACACACACACCCCACACACACACACACACACACACACCACACACTCCCTCACACACACACACACACACACACCAACACAACACATCACACACACACACTCCCCTCACAACAACACACAACACAACACACACACACACACCAACAACACACAACACACACACTCACACAACACAAACTAACACACACTATAAACAACAACCTACACATCGGGAGCTCGTAGTGTAAGGGTTAGCCGCCTCGGCTTCCTACCGAGAGTCCCGTCCGATCCCGGGCGGGCGAAGACAGACGCGGTCATCTTAACCCGGCCCCTTGCCACCCAGCAGTGAATGGGTACCGGTTGCCGGGGGATTGACCCGACTCCCGGGGTCGGTAGCCGGCCAACAAAGGACGAATGATAAAATAAATGTTGAATGGAGACGGGGCCACACGAGCATTGCCTGGCCCTGTAAATACACACTAAGAATACACACACACACCCACACACACACACACACACACACACACACACACACACAACACGGACACCACACCAACGTACACACACACACCACACACACACACACACACCACACCCGACCACACACACGCACAACACAACACACACAACCACGTCCACACACACCAACGCACACACACCAACACACGTTGACCCACACACCGGGTGTAGTGGAGAATAAGGAGTAGAGAGAATTAATTTAGGAAGTGAGGAAGAGGAGATAGTTTAACAGGAGAAAAAAAACACACATAACAAACACACACACACACACACACACACACCACACACACACACACACACCACACACACACACACACACACACACACACACACAGACACACACACACTCACAATAAACTCCTGCAGTAGTGTCTAAGATCTTGTAGCACCTCTCCTTTCCCTTCATCAGGCACAAAGAGCGAGAGTTTCCTGAAGGCGGTGAAGGTCTTGGCTGCAATCCCTCTGGTGGTGATGGTTGGGGTGTTGGTGTGGTGTATCTTCGGCGTTAGGAGACATAGGGCGGGGGCGGGGCACTGTACTAGGTCCTTAATAGCTAGGGTTCTATTAGCCATGACTCTAGCTACATGGTCAACTCTTGCTAGGAATGCGAGGCTAGTTATATAGTCTTTACTGAAGGAAGGGGAGAGTCGTTTGTCTAAGGGTTTGGCGTCTTCTAAGGCCTGACTGACATGGTTTAAACTGCTAGGGTATGAGTTGTGTGGGGTGGTTGGACAGGCAGGGTATTGTGGTAGGGTATGGTATGGGTACTGGTATTGGCAGGGTGTGTATGTATAGTAGTGGTGGTGGCAGGGTAAAGGGTGTATAGGTGTGTGACAGCATTGGCAGGGGTAGGGGGTAGGGTGGTACATGGGTGTAGGGGGTAGGGGGCACTGTGGTAGAGGAGGGGGTGTTGTGGTGGTGTGTGGTGATGCGGGGAACACCACACCATCATCACCATCATCACCATCATCACCATTCTTCAATCTCAATGTTTCTGTCGCACTTTCTATTTTTTTATGTTCCCTTCTTGCTGCTCCACTTCCTGTCTCCTCCTCCACCCCCTCCACATGGGTTCCTCCACTCATTTCCCTGCAACAATGTACCAGGAAGCACCGGTGTCTGAGTCCACTTTGTCTTCCTCCTCTTCCTCCTCTTCCTCCTCCTCCTCCTCCTCTTCGTACGATTATTCCCCTTCTATTTTCCCCTCAACCTTTCCTGTTCTTTCCGCTTGACTTCCCACACTGTCTGGTATCTTCATACATCCGCCGTAATGCTGCCTTTGACTAACTCCTCCTCCTCCTCCTCCTCCTCCTCCTCCTCCTCCTCCTCCTCCTCCTCCTCCTCCTCCTCCTCCTGCTCCTCCTCCTCCTTCTCTTCCTCTTCCTCCTCCTCCTCTTCCTTCTTCGTCAGTTGGGTTCTCATCGTCTGTATCATGAAAGGCGATAGGGTCCTTCTTCTCTTCTCCTCCTCCTCCTCTCCTCATCCTCTCCTCCTTGCTCCTCCTCTTACCTCCTCTCTCCTCCACCTCTTCTCCTCTTTTCTATTCATCGCACAGCACTCCACAGACCTCCATTCCTCCTCTTCCCTCCTTCGTTATCACTGTCTCCTCTTTATCTCTTCTTCCTCTTCCTCTTCTCATTCTTGTGTCTCCATACCATGTACGTGCGTCTCGCGATCTGCCAAGAAATGATAACAATAATGATGATAATAATGATGATGATAATGTCGCTATATGAACTTCAAATCACTGGAAATCAATTGGTGTTTTTTTTATATATTTTGGGAAGCTTGAAATTTTGTCATGAATAGTTTTTTTTCAGTTTTTTGATAATGATGATGATGATGATGATGATGATAATGTTGCTATAGTACCTTTAAATCAATGGAAATCAATTGGGGTTTTTTTATATATTTTGGGAAGCTTGAAATTTTTGTTAGCCATAGTTTTTTTCAGTTTTTAGATAACAATAATGATACTGATGATGATGATGATGATAATGATGTTGCTATAGTACCTTTAAATCAATGGGAATCAATTGGGTTTGTATTTTTTATTTTGGGAAGT
>JACEEZ010014853.1:72500-127072 GCA_016584305.1 Chionoecetes opilio
TTGTATATTCATGGGTCTATATATATTATTTATAATTGTTGCATCATTTGAAATGCTACGGATTAAATTTTTTGGTTTCTAATATCTTGATAAAAAGAATATTTAGTGTTTAATTTTGACTTTTTTGGTGTGTAACAGCGGAAGGGGGGGGGGGGGGGGGGCGAAGTTAGGGTTCGCCCAGGGCGCCACACAAGCCAAGGACCGCCAATGCAATCAAACAATAGTATTTTTCTCTACTTACGTAGTAACAATTTACAGAGTACTTTTACAATTTTTCAAATATTTTTAATAAATAAAATTTACATTGACACACTCGAACATGCAATTATTTTGAATCCATAGATGCATGTATGTATAGTATGTATGCACATTTATATGCATATGTATGTATGTTGTACAGTAAAAGCCTTATAACTCGGCACGATAGGGGCTCTGGCCCTTGCCGAGTTATTCAATGTGCCGAGTTATGCAATGGCCTCCTCTGATATGGGAAAAAAAAAAAAAAAAAAAAAAAAAAAAAAAAAAACAGTACTGTAAAAGCATAAAAACTACACTTACCAATGAACGGGTAGCAGCAGGCATGTAATCCCAGGAGAGGGGAGCCTTGTTGTAACATGTAGAAGATGTTATGGGGACTCAGTCGCATTTTAACACTGGTATCACTTTAATCACTTTATAATCACAACTCTACTGTATTGTATACAGTACTGTACCTGTACAACCTAATTTTACATCACTTGAGCACTTAATTACTGCAACACTATGCCTTGTCCATTAACTCTACCTTCGACTGCGAGTGCATGGGAGGACACAGGGGGGTGGCATGAGCCTCTAATCACAGGCGTCACTATAAGAATCCTGCCTGCGCCACCACGGGCGAGGGCCAACCATCACAGCCCTCGAGTGAGCCTCCAGGGCCTACCATCCCACCCATGGAGTTCACTGCCTACACTGCTATAGGCATAGGTGTTAAAAAAAATAAAAAATAAACTTATCTTTGCCATGCCGAGTTATATCAAATTCCGAGTTATACAGTGCCGAGTTATAAGGCTTTTACTGTATGTATGCAATTGTAAAAAACATCATATCGGAGAGAGAAAGCAGCAACAGACGAACAATAGGCTCGTGAATGTAATGCATCAAATCAAACTGGGTCGCGATGAAAAAAGTTTGAAGAACACTGGTTTATATTATGTAGCCTACCTGTCTTCAGTGGCACATACACGTCTGTAGTGATGCTAGAATTTGTAATATATGGCGCCTGGCGACATTAGTGCAGTGGCGAGTGACTGGCGACTATATATTGTTCTGTTCGGTAGGTACTTTAGTTTTGGGTCTCATATAACAGGGCAATATAACTCATTATTATAAATATTTATAATATATATTATAAATATTATATATATATATAATTATATATATATATATATATATATATATATATATATATATATATATATATATATATATATATATATATATCTCGATTGCCATGAAACCGTACCTGGTGACGTGAGTTCGAACCCCACCACAGCTATTACCAAAATGAACGGAATTATTTATCTCCCGGATCTTACGTACCACCGTACTTGCTTACGTACCACCCTGTCTCATTCTCAAGGCTGTCTGGGGAGGATACCGTGGCGGGATTTCATAAGTTCCTTTGAGGCAAAGTGTAATCGGTGCTACTTTAGTATGCGTTCTACCGTTCTGTTTATACCTTAGTATGCGGTCTACCGGCTGCTTCTACTTTAGTATGAGGACTACCGCGTTACCACGCTATACTGTGGGTTTAATGGCTTATTTCCATCGGAGAATTTTTTTTAAATTTATTTATTAATCAATTTATTAATGAACAATAACATCACATTGCTAATTCTAATACAATGGGGAGTTTTCAAAGCTAAGCCGCCAGATGTCCCTCGCGCATCTCACATCCTCAGCACTTTCAGGCTGAATGATCTATCATTTACCGTAAATTCCCTGTACTTCTTTGGGACATATCAGAATTACCCTTCAATACAACAACTGAAACAGTTCTTAATAAAAAATGTAGTTTATCATTTTATTTGTCTGCACTTGGTGAAAATATTGGCAAAACAATTGAATATTTGAAAACTCAATCTTTAAAAATCGTCTTTTCATAAAAAAACGCAAGTTCAAGCAGAATGAGGCTCAGGAAATATCTACTTGTATGTAAGCATTCACTGAGTACCTGTTTTGGGTGTGTCTGTCTGTCTTGCGACGAACATTTAACCAAAACAGAGTGTGGCGTTCAGCATCTCCACAGAAACCATCCCGCCGGCAGGATCTGTTATCTTCCACTTTCCTGTAGACACCACACGGGTAGGAACTCAGCACAGCGCCCCCGCTTCTTACCTCACAGCTCATATCTCTGATACTCCTAACTCCTCAATACCAGAGACTGTCATCCTAACTATTATCACCCGCTTATCTCATCACACTCTCTATTAGTCGGTCAGCCCCGGTCCGAAATTTTGCTCACCGGTATCAAATTAGGGCGAGAATGCTAAGAGTGTTTTTTGAGAAGGTATAATGCCTAGAGGTTAGAGAAACATGTGATAGCATTGTGGGGGTGGCAGCTTTATATGAGTTATCTCCCTTTTTCCAAAATGGCCGCCAAAATACACCCAATAATTATGAAATTTTTAAATTTCGTTTTATGGGCCTATCATGTAGAGCTTTTCCTGGTGATTCCAACGGTATGCTTATTTGTTCCCTAGCTTCGATATTTGTCCCCCAAATCGGCTTTTCCTCTAGGGGAAGAACCACTTTTCCCCTGGCCTAGGGCAATTTTCTAAACGTGGTAAATCGGGAAGATGATCAAGTATAAAATGTATTTAGAATCCGCTTTTAATACATATACCAATTCAATCGGTATATATTTATATACATATGTATGTACATATGTATATATGTATATATGTATATATGTACATAACTACGCTAATTACCTAAAACATTGAAACACACCTTTTATGAAATTAATCATCAACATCGTCGTCTTCGTCCGTGCTCTCCTCATCATCTGATGAACGATTCTCGCGTCTGACAGTTTGCACATATCAGTGCACTTAAGTCCATTTGCCAGACAGACACACTTTGGCAGTGTACACATCCTTGAACATTTGCAGGCCAGTAGGGCCAAGATAGCCTCAGGTGCTGGCCGACCATCCATCCAATCCACTACCATTAATTCCTCGGCTACATCCATGTCAATTTTCCACCCTCTGCCAATGGGACTTGGTACACCTGGGTCTTGCTCAAGACATCTTCTCCATATTCCAGCCTGGTAGTTTGCCCTTTGTGCATGTTTGACTAAGCAGTCCCTGCAGGGTGGAAGCTGATGACTCTCTATCTCACCTTTCTTAACACAGAACAAGTGGTACCTGAGATTATTGACCTTAGTGAATGCTGCTTTGGGGACATAGAGGAGACATGTTGAAACACTCTAGTTTGTCCATCAGTTCTGAGGAGAGGTCCCATTCCTGGCCCAACTGTGTAAATGTGTTTCTGATTTCCCTGTTGTTGGTCACGAATTTTAGAGCACTTGCCTTCCCTTTACCTGCGAAAGCACTGGTAGTGTCACATCCAGTGTATGCATGTATACCAATAAGAGCTCTGCAGACATCTATGCCGATAGTGGCAGCGACTTTCCCGATGTCAACTAATCTAGTTCTGGTTCTAGTTCCACATTTCTGGAATAACGGGGCCCCTATCTTGTCATGGAATGCCAAACACATGATAAAGACATCTGTATCTCTGCGCATATCACAACAGCCTGGTAAGCCCTGTCTAGCAGCATGGACAGCATGGAAAAGTAGGCGCCCATCTGCTTCTTCTGCTGGCACTGGAGATCTGGTACCTCTTCACTGCCCCGTGATGTAATTTTGTAGCATTTGTCATCTACAGTTGTATACAGAATCTTCTCATGTAGTTTCTCCCTGTACACTGGCTTCCTCCATTCACTGACAATGAAGCTAATCAGACTGGTTTTGTTAGTTATTCCTGTCAGGAAACTTCTCCATTGCCTCACGATCTGTGCGCTTGTGATACCCTGCAGCTGCTGTCCGTCTCTTCACCCCGTGCCGATCTCTCACTGTTCTTGATAGAATTCTTCGATACGTGTCGAACACAACATCTATTCGGGTACTTTTATTCCTTCACGCAATGCCATAGACAGTATTGTAGTGGCAATGTCTCCAAACGTAGCTTGATCAACCTGTACTCTTTGAACTAAGTTCATTCCATCGATCACAGAAGCCGGATTTTGTAGGAGTTGGTCTGCTACTGTCACATTCTTCTGCAAAGTTGTGGCTAAGGAAGCTTTGTTTGTTTTCCTGAGTAATCCGTTGGGGTAGAGAGAGCCCAGGGTAGTGGTCCCAGGGGGTGAGAGGATGTCCTCCATCTTGAGATTGCGCCCTTGTGCCATCACTATGATGCAACCAAACAGAGACCGGTCAGCTTTCAAGATTATGTCCTTCCCACTTGTTTTCAATACTTTATTCTTACACATATTAGTGAATGTCTTCAGCTTGTTAGTTTCATCGGATCGTGAAATAGTTTTGGTGGGGGTCGTTCTCCAGTCTCTCATTGCGGAAAGTGGCATAACTCTTCTCTCCAATAGCACAATGCTTTAATCAGGTCAGAGGCAATGTCTCTGTGTGCCGATTTAGCAGTAGAAATGCTTATGAGGTCTTGCTTCTCTGAGAATGGGTTGGCCCAGGCTGAATGAGGCTGACGACTGCCGACACTGTTTCTCATCTTTATTTATTCTTGGCTGCTGGAGATCAGCATGATTGAGTTTTGATTGGTTTACCATGCACCATGTCTCTTAGGTGTCCAGAAATTCACTGCGGTACTCTGCTGTTATGTAGTACCTTTTGATGGCTCCTGCTTTTAGGCTGAACCCTGACGTGCCTCCAGGAGTCTGAGTGTCCTTGTTAACCGTAACCTCAATTGTCTGATCTACAGGTATCCGCCCAAAGGGATTATTGCTGGACCTTCTGCACTGAGAAATTACCTTGCTGAAGGCTCTATGTACATCAGGATTTTTTTCCGGAAGATTTGTCATTTCAGCAAAGTATGCAGATAGGTACCTGGCATAGTGTCTTATCGTAGGCAAAACACCATGGGATCAAAGTTTCTAATGCCATTGATGTGCAAAATCCCAGTTTCCCTCACGAGAAGCACGTAGAAGGCCAAGTATCACGTGCTCTACCATGTCTATGTATGACATCCAAAATTCCGATAGTTCCCCATTTGTTGTGGCGGAGGTGTTCCAAGAAGTCTCTCCACAGGATCATCAACTCTAATAATTGTGGACTGTCGAGGAGATCACTGAAGTTCTGATGGTTGAGATCATCAGCTATGTCGTTCACTTTGTCTACACATGATTTGATCACAGCGCTCATCTCCTCTTTGCTGTCTACCCATAGTGTGAACTCTGTCCATGCCAGTCTCATCAAAGCTTCATAGATGCACTGTGCACTCTGATAGCACGATTGTACTGTTTACCGGCAATTACCCCATTAATGGACCCCTCCGCGACTAGCCCGGCTTCTATGCATATGTCCTTCAAACCAGCATCACAGAATCGCTTTCCTATGATACTCAGGGCATTCATGATTGTGTGGAAATTCCATCCTCAAAAGTACATGGAAAATTGCTCTTTGTGCTTCCAGGTAATTTCAACAGCTTTTGCATAGAGTGCTTGATCCATGACTACGACAATTGTGTCCAGAGATAGTTCTTTTCTGATTAGATCCGACTGTTTGATAATTTCATAAACTGTAGTCAACGCTGTAGCTGGTGCATTGATGGTGGGCAGATACCCAACAACATCTTCTGAGATTGATTCTTGGTCCTGTTTTGATATTAAACCCAGTCCAACTTGGGATTGGTCTGACAGTCGGATTTTGTTTGTCTTGCAAGGACCCAGACCAGATTCTTGTTACCGGCGACCTGAGCAGACTCTTGTGCTTCTAGGATGTGGCTCTCGTTGGTTGGTAGAGGCTGTGGACCTACACGTGCACAGGCTAAATAGACTTCAAGCTCTTCGTGTTCAATGTTGACTGATCTTTGTTTCAGTTTGTCAATGCTGAAGTTCAGGCCTGGGTGGATAAGGTCCATAGAACTTAGTCTGGACCGCTATTCCGTTGACTCGATGTGATGTACCTTTCCAGTAAGTGTCTCCTCCAGTCTGTCTATATTATCCCATGCAAGATTTGTGAAGACATGGGGCTTGATGGAGAGTGGGTAGAACAGCTCCTCTGGTTTGAAGCCCATTGCCAACTTCTGCAGACACAGAGCGGTTATCATTCTCTCCAGCTGGTCATAAGACACCCATGTCCAAACTTATTCAGTATCCGAATGACCTCAGTGTTTCCAGTGAGTGCTTTACCGCATAAGGAAGCAGGAAATGTTTTGGTGGTTTATACTGCCCACGTGTAACAGCGTATATCATGTCCTGGCTAAATGACTCGACAAGAATAGCAGTCCTTTGGGATTTATTCGTAGTACTAGTTGTATCTCCAGTGAGGAGCCCGACCAGAAATCGCTGTAACTCATTTGGTATGGCGATATGAGTAGCTACATCAGACGGATGATATGGCCACGGGGTGAAAATCATGTCCTTCTTGATGGCCGTTCGGATATGTGACGAAGTCTGATCTATGATCTGTTGATATCTGTAGACTTTGCCTTCCAAAGCTTGAGCTCCCTATGTAGATTTTGATTTTCCAAGACAACATCCTTTAATGAGACACAGCATGGAACCATCAACAACTTTCCTTGTCGTCGGAAAATATTTCTACTGCACCTCCAAGCTGGATTCAGTCTTCTGTGCATATTCTTCTTTGTTGAATCCTTCAGAAGATTAACTCCACCAGACAACATTAATGATTCCAATTTTGTGGTCAAGGAGGTGACTGGTATAATCCTCTTGTTGGGGATAATATCTTCTCTGATGTATTCGAAAAGTTCTTGGTAAGCTTCTCCTTCAACCTTGTGATACAGTATAAATTCATCTGTTACTTTCTCTTCTTCATTCTCATTGCTGTCCTCTTTGTTCCTAGTGTAATTCCTATAGCATGAAGCGTGGTAGTGTGCCTCTGCGGCAAAAAATGTCTCTACTGGTTAGTGCTATCATCCTGCCGTCTGCATTTCTGACGGCACTCTCTCTTAGTGTTTGATCTACTCTCAGTTGTGAAGCTAGCGTAAGTGTTTCACGTGTATTGGAGTGCTTTTTGAACTTGACCTTGCTACGCAGATCGGAGCATAAACTCTTGATTCATGTGTTGATGTTCTGGAAGACTTTTTTGGAGGACAGTCACTACTACAGATCACTACTACATTCACCTGCTTTACTTTTCAGAGTTTCCAAGTCTCTTTTCATGGTGAACATGCTTCTACATTTTCGATGATAGAATATAATTGGAACTTCTTTGTCTGAAGCGTTTTTTGAAACGTCTAGAATGGGGACATGGTTCCTGACTTTGGCGGCTTCAAGTAAGGTTAACCAGGAGGCATGGCTTTGAGGACTGACAAAATGTTCATCTCCGTCGGATAATGCCTGTGGTATGATGCACAGTTTCTTGGCGGGTGCTGTGGCGTTTTCATGTTAACGGACATTCCAGGCCTCCTACGTTGAAGTTCCACAGCTACCCACGACACCGGATTCTGGTCCCGGATTCTTCTCTACATCAGCCAGCCTTCAAACAATAGCTTCGAGAGGTAGTCGGCTGCTACTCTACCTCTCCACTCCAAAACCCGACTTTCTCTGAACGCCACGACCTGCGGGCCGGCTGGTCTTCCGGCAGTGGGTGGTCTCCTCGAGGGTCTCCAACGTCGCCAGTCGATCGTCCGGTCCGTCTCTCGCCGATGAAATACGACACCTGAAAAAGAAAAAAGAAAATAATTATATGTATGTATATTTATATAATTATATAATATACAGTTTGGAAAAGGGGGATAACTCCCATAAAGCTGCCACTGCCACAATGCTATCACATGTTTTCTAACTCTAGGCATTTATACCTTCCCAAAAAACACTATTAGCATTCTCGCCCTAATTTGATACCGACCAACCCCCCAGGCTGATCGCCTATATCCTCTACTGGAATATTCGTGGCATCCGCTCCCACATACCGTTTCCCACATAAAGGAGACTTTCGTCTTTCGAGACGGAAATAGTAAACAAACGCTCTCAACTGTCTTCCATCCCGGACTGTTCGTTGAGGTGCCAAGCACTTAAATTACTTCTTGGTTAAATGTTCGTCGCAAGAGAGACATATACACCCAAAACAGGTACTCAGTGAATGCTTACATACAAGTAGATATTTCCTGAAGCCTCATTCTGCTTGAACTTGTGTTTTTTTATGAAAAGACGATTTTTAAAGATTGAGTTTTCAAATATTCAATTGTTTTGCCAATATTTTCACCAAGTGCAGACAAATAAAATGATAAACTACATTTTTTATTAAGAACTGTTTCAGTTGTTGTATTGAAGGGTAATTCTGATGTCCCAAAGAAGTACAGAGAATTTACGGTAAATGATAGATCATTCAGCCTGAAAGTGCTGAGGATGTGAGAGCCTGAGAGACAGGCTTGTGCGTGAGCTTATTAGAAAACTCCCCATAGTATATCATGCATAAACAATTAGCGGTATACATTACGAATATCGTTAAAAAATGTTATAAACAAATCAGGTTCATCTTCTCAGAGCACTTTCCATCAAAAATGATTAATGTATGACTGAAACAGTTCCTTGCTAACACCTCTCATGTTCTTTAAAATACGTGTTTTGGCATCCAACCACGATCGTTCTATGCCTTGAGTGTTTGCTCCTGTTACTGGATCCAAAGCCATATAAACAAGTCTGCCAAAGTCCGACCTGAAATTCATTCTCTCGCGTCATGACGTCACCGCGAGTCCACAGTAGGTAGGAGCTGCCATGCGGCATGTATCATAATGTATCTTACAGCATCTAATGGTTAGCTAAAGTATTACAGATATTTTTGGAGTACGCAAAAAAAAAAAATCTTTCATCTACGACATCCATGACCGAATAAAGTAGTGGTGGTGATGAATGATAAACATTTGAAATTAGAGGCGTTGTTTGTGTGTAAAAAGCTTGGTCAGCTTCGTACCTCAATGAAATGATGACTGCAGTTAATTTTTTTCTTCTTCAAAATCATGTATAAACGGCCTAATAATGACGACTTTATCTGATAATGAATTATAAGAACTTTTGCTTTGAGCGTTATCTTCCCTCCGGCAGCTTCTCCTCGTTTGAAATCACTCAGTCCCTGACTGACGGTCTGTGTGGCGGGACGTCACACGCTCTACGTCACGTCACGACTCTACACACTCAGACACACTCACGACACATTCTGCATGACAGAAGTGTCTTAAAGGCCCGTACCGAGAGTCATGATGAAGGTCGAGCGACGAACGACGAGCGACAGAGGAAGGGTAGCGTAAAAGGGATATTTTTCGGAACCAAGAGCAGCGGCGAAGGTCGAAGGTGCCCCCGTGTCTTCGTGCCGACCTTCGTCGCTGCTCTTGGTTCCGAAAAATATCCCTTTTACGCTACCCTTCCTCTGTCGCTCGTCGTTCGTCGCTCGACCTTCATCAAGACTCTCGGTACGGGCCTTTAAGACACTTCTGTCATGCAGAATGTGTCGTGAGTGTGTCTGAGTGTGTAGAGTCGTGACGTGACGTAGAGCGTGTGACGTCCCGCCACACAGACCGTCAGTCAGGGACTGAGTGATTTCAAACGAGGAGAAGCTGCCGGAGGGAAGATAACGCTCAAAGCAAAAGTTCTTATAATTCATTATCAGATAAAGTCGTCATTATTAGGCCGTTTATACATGATTTTGAAGAAGAAAAAAATTAACTGCAGTCATCATTTCATTGAGGTACGAAGCTGACCAAGCTTTTTACACACAAACAACGCCTCTAATTTCAAATGTTTATCATTCATCACCACCACTACTTTATTCGGTCATGGATGTCGTAGATGAAAGATTTTTTTTTTTTGCGTACTCCAAAAATATCTGTAATACTTTAGCTAACCATTAGATGCTGTAAGATACATTATGATACATGCCGCATGGCAGCTCCTACCTACTGTGGACTCGCGGTGACGTCATGACGCGAGAGAATGAATTTCAGGTCGGACTTTGGCAGACTTGTTTATATGGCTTTGGATCCAGTAACAGGAGCAAACACTCAAGGCATAGACCGATCGTGGTTGGATGCCAAAACACGTATTTTAAAGAACATGAGAGGTGTTAGCAAGGAACTGTTTCAGTCATACATTAATCATTTTTGATGGAAAGTGCTCTGAGAAGATGAACCTGATTTGTTTATAACATTTTTTAACGATATTCGTAATGTATACCGCTAATTGTTTATGCATGATATACTATTGTATTAGAATTAGCAATGTGATGTTATTGTTCACTAATAAATTGATTAATAAATAAATTTAAAAAACATTCTCCGATGGAAATAAGCCATTAAACCCACAGTATAGCGTGGTAACGCGGTAGTCCTCATACTAAAGTAGAAGTAGCCGGTAGACCGCATACTAAGGTATAAACAGAACGGTAGAACGCATACTAAAGTAGCATCCATTGCACTTTGCCTCAAAGGAACTTATGAAATCCCGCCACGGTATCCTCCCCAGACAGCCTTGAGAATGAGACAGGGTGGTACGTAAGCAAGTACGGTGGTACGTAAGATCCGGGAGATAAATAATTCCGTTCATTTTGGTAATAGCTGTGGTGGGGTGCGACTTCGAGGGATTCCTGCAAGGACTATTGGTTTGATAACTGGTCTGTATTCTGGGACTGAGAGTGCTGTGAAGTGTGGGGCAGGTGTATCCAGCTTCTTTCCTGTAAATACAGGAGTGAGGTAAGGGTGCGTCCTTGCCCCATCACTTTTCAACGCTTGTATGGACTGGGTATTGGACAAGGTTGTAGATCAAAGTGATTGTGGAGCATCCGTCGGCAACACCAAGATCACTGATCTTGTTTTTGCCGATGATGCAGTAATCTTTGCTGAGGCCGTCTGGAGGTCCTGGTGATGGCTCTCGAGGCGCTGCACGAGGAGGCAAAGCCTTTGGGACTTGAGGTCTCCTGGCTCAAGACCAAGGCCAGGTATTTGGAGACTTACTAGATGAAGCAGTACAGTCTGTTCATGCGTGTGGCAGGACATTTGAGATCTTGGAAAGTTTTACATACTTGGTAGCGCAGTCCATAATGACGGCGGGTCACGTCAAGAAGTCTTACGGCGGATTGGCATAGCCCACGGTGTTATGGACTCGCTCAGCGGGAGTATTTGGCGTTGTCGGTACCTGTGCAGGAGGACAAAGATCCGGATCTTCAAGTCGCTTGTGATCCCTGTCTTGCTCTATGGTTGTGAGACATGGACACTAAATAGTGACTTGAAGAGACGAATCAATGCCTTTGGTAATAAGTGTCTTCGCAGAATCATGGGGTATCGCTGGGATGATTACGTGTCAAATCAGCGATTGCACCGTGAGACTGAATCGAGGCCTATTACCTGCATAGTCCGTCAGCGCCAACTTCGGCTATATGGTCATGTGGCACGCTACTCTGAAATCGATCCTTCCCATCGGGTTGTATCTGTAAGAGACAATCCGGCGTGGAGGAAGCCAAGGGGGCGCCCACAAGGCTCGTGGCTGGGGCAAGTTGATGTTTCTTGTCGAGAGCTGCTTGGTATGGGAAAGGAGCCTGCATGGGAACTCGCGCGTGGTGACCCCCGGGAGTGGCGTCGTAGGGTGGGCGAGGCGACGCGCCCCCCGGCGTATGCCGCCAATGATTGATTGATTGTGGTGGGGTTCGAACTCACGTCACCAGGTACGGTTTCATGGCAGTCGAGAAGGATGAGACCTACACGTGGTAGTTCCTGTTACTTATAGCGCGTTTTCGCGACGTTCACCACCCTGGTCCAGTCCAGTCTATACCGTTCCAGGCGGGACTGATGCTCGCGAAAATACATCGAGATGGCCCCGTCCCATTCGTCGTTCCTATTGGCTGGGGGATCGAGTGGGCGGTCCTCCGGGCAGAAATGCACACATTTTTAAAAAGCGCGCGTTTTATTTACTGGTCTTCTCAATGGGAAGTCAAGTTGCAGGGATGACTATGAAAAAATGAATGATGAAATTTCATTTCATTTACTGTTAATAACACTAACTATAGTTGCCACTGCACTAATGTCGCAGGGGGACATATATTACGAGCTTTAGCATCACTACAGATCACATCACGTGCACAGTACGTAGTTTACATTATCTACATAACACTATAGCTACGGTAGCTACATGTCTTCAGTGACACATACAAGTCTGTAGCGATGTTAAATTCGTAATATATGGCGCCTGGTGACATTAGTGCAGTGGCGACTATAGTGTTGTTGACGGTACATTCGTTTCCCAAGATGTTGTTTCAGCAAATTGCGAATATTGTAATTTTTCGTGAAATTACTTTAGTCTTATGGTCGGCCATCATGGTGTTTCGTGTCTTATCAGCAGCACGAGAAGCTCCTTGTCGTCTTCCCCGCTGACTGTAGTGCGCATGCGCCAGTTCTCCCCACACTGGTCCAACCTAGAGTACCTTAATATATAGAGTAGTGACAACTCGATTTGTGGGCGCCATCTTAGCGCCAGGGCCTCTTCGTTCACTCTAGACACGGGGAAGTTCTCAAGGCATTACCCCGCAGTATATCATGTTATACATGTATAAAGGATATAATATTATCTTCGGAAATGCTTGTTCTATAAGATTATCACATAAAACATATCAAAACACATTAAATAAAGGTCATTATGAGACTGAAAAAATATGATGAACTTAACATTCACTTAAAACTCGTCGTCATGTAAAACTTTGTGGGACAACTTATAAGATGGAAGATATCAATAGAAGCAGAATTTTATTAACTTTCCATTGCTATATTTCGTTTTCTGATAAATGCAGTAGTAGCATGTATAAATTAGCGTTAACTAAATAAATCGCGGCGGCGTCGACCGCTCTCTTCTCTTCTCTTCTCCTCTCTCTCTCTTCTCTCTTCTCTCTCTCTCTCTCTCTCTCTCTCTCTCTCTCTCTCCTCTTCTCTCTCTCTCTCTCTCTCTCTCTCTCTTCTCTCTCTCTCTCTCTCTCTCTCTCTTTCTTTTTTTTTCTTTTAATTTTTCTACTTTATATATATATAGTAGAAAAAAGTATTTTGGTAACTCTCTCTCTCTCTCTCTCTCTCTCTCTCTCTCTCTCTCTCTCTCTCTCTCTCTCTCTCTCTCTCTCTCTCTCTCTCTCTCTCTCTATCTCTCTCTCTCTCTCTCTCTCTCTCTCTCTCTCTCTCTCATATATCTCTCTCTTTCACGGAGAGAGAGAGAGAGAGAGAGAGAGAGAGAGAGAGAGAGAGAGAGAGAGAGAGAGAGAGAGAGAGAGAGAGAGGCCGGCGCGGCGATTTATGTAGTTAACGCTAATGTTTGCATGGTACTACTGTATGTATCAGAAAACGAACTATATCAATGAAAAACTAATAAAATTCTGCTTCTATAGATATCTTCCATCTTATAAGTTGTCCCACAAAGTTTTACATGACGACGTGTTTAAGTGAATTGTAAGTTCCACAATAATTGTGGAAATTATCCACCAATCACCCTCTCAATATTTGGCAGAGTGGTGGCTTGTTTCCCCCCCCCCCACCTCGTGAGGGAGGTATTGTCCGCTCATCAGGGTGTGCGTAGGGATGTATATATATAATTATAATGGTAATGGGTAATAATTAAGGTAATTTAAGTAAATGATAAATACTGGGCTAATATAAATGAGCATTCCCAGTAATATTAAGCATTTGCACCTTAAAATAATTAACACATTACCGTAGATAACAGTTAAGTCGCCAGGACAACTTTTTTTTCTGTTTACAGACGTGTGGTGGCGTTAATACTTACATTTCTACATTCATGATTTCAGGAAAGTTAGGAGAGGCTATCTGGAGAGTGTCATTTTGTGTCTTCATCTGTGTCATAGTATGGCTATAAATGAACAAATTACAAAAATATCTACAAAGTGGCTACCAACAGTAGAGTCGCCATCTAGTGTTTATTTACTGAGTGTCATACCGGTGTCGTCGTTGCCCGAAAAAAAAAACGCGTAGCGAAATTTGAAACCGTCTATACTTGCAGCTACAAAGCATAAAACAACGCTGAAACAGGGTAGATTATACAGTCATGATATAAACTACTGTGTATTATCTTCAGTGGCACATAAAAATCAGTAGTGATGCTATAATTCGTAATATATGGCGGCTGGCGACATCACTGCAGGTGGCGACTTTACTGTTATCTACGGTAGTTGTAGCGGCACCATTGGTCGCAGCCCATTAGATTGTTCTAGCCACTGGGAATTGTACACGTGGCTGTATTTTTGTAGCGGTCTCTCGTCGCTGCCCACCGGAGAATCAGTACACTTCCAGCCTCTATCGAGTTAACATCTCTTCTCTGATTATAATGAAGAGTTTTGTACATACGTTCATTTTGCACATAGTTTTAAATCAAAGGACGTGTTAAAATCAACACAGATAACAATCCGCCGCGTCAAGATAACTGGGTTATAAAAACTCCCTGACGCCATAACAAAGCACACCGCCTCCAGCCCTCCGCCTCTGTCCTTCACGGGCGGCCTCGATCACGCGCTGACCACTTCGGATCACAGGACAGGCAGTATTGATAAAAGCCTACAGCAATTTCAACCCACTATCCACCGATAAGTATCCTAGTTAGTTGACT
Source organism: Chionoecetes opilio (assembly GCA_016584305.1). Classification (NCBI taxonomy): domain Eukaryota; kingdom Metazoa; phylum Arthropoda; class Malacostraca; order Decapoda; family Majidae; genus Chionoecetes; species Chionoecetes opilio. The sequence goes on from JACEEZ010014853.1 coordinate 87,343, forward strand.
AGTTGGGGTATTGTGTCGGGATGAGATAGACCATGGGTTTTGATTAGATAAGACCTCTTATTAAATATGTGCTTGTAGCAGAAATTTCTACAATGCTTATTTATTCAGAGTCTCAATGACCTTTATTTAATGTGTTTTACTGTGTTTTATGTGATAATCCTATAGAACAAACATTTCCGAAGTAACAGTATATCCTTTATACATGTATAACATGATATACTGCGGGGTCATGCCTTGAGAACTTCCCCGGGTCTAGAGTGAACAGAGAGGCCCTGGCACTAAGATGGCGCCCAGTAGCGTTTAAAGTAATCGTCCAGACCATTTCATCATTCCTGATTTAATGCAATCAAATCATAGCCATTAACGAGTATATCAACAATACGTCGTCACTTTTTGTATCCAGTCAGCCGTTTTTAAATAATCCGCAATCAAAATCTGCAAATTCCCCGAGTTTTCAAAACGCTCTCAAGGTTTGCAGACGCTCAGGCTCAGGCTCGGTGACGCAGCATCAGGGAGGCTCATCTTCCCGGGCTTGATCAGAGAGGCACGTAAACACAGAGATAAATATAGTACTTGAAGATATTTGGGTGTTTCTGATAGATTTGTTTTGCTATATGCCACATGCATGCATCCTTTATGGGTGCAGCAAGACAGCTGTGCTTTTCGAGAAAAGTTTGCACACGGAAAGGAGTGGCGTGTGTAGGAGTGGAGTGGCGGAGTGGCGTGTGGTGATTCACGCCTATAGTGTGATGGGGCGAGCAGTTGTGTTGAGAAACGGTGTGTAGTGAGGGTAGCGATGGACCACCACGACTGTGAGGCTTTACCTCTTAACAAGACCAAGTAAACCAAGTAAACCAGTTGTGGAGTGAGCGTGGGCGTGCCCTGTGGTAAGAGACCCTGTGGTGGTGTGACTGTCACACTTTCTGCCTTCCCTCCCGCATATTTTCCAACTCTTTGCTGTAGTTAATGCTAGTATGTGGTTTCCGAGTAATTACGTTTGACTGTAGCTCCAAAACTAACCATAGGATTTTCTCGAAAGTACCTTCATTGTGATTCCCACACACACATGGTTTAACCTAATTTACCAATCCATGTTTTGGAGAAGTGCCAGGTCCTCCTGCTGAACCTCAGGCTCTGCTAACACCTGTTCATCCACCTCGTACTCGGGCTCAAACATATAGGATCCCATGACAATCTGAGGTTCGTTTTCCTCATAGTATACGCGACCAGCGTCATTTCTTTCGGTGTCAGATTGAGCATCGTACTCTAGATCTGTCACAGCGACAGATTCACTGTCTGACACCGAAGTACAATCGCTCATCATAACATTTGCCGACAGGTGTCAGACAGAGTGTCTGTGGGCGTCCCTGTTCTGACGTCATCAATAACAGTCGTAGCCCTGTTGGAGGGAAGATTTTTTTTTTCGCGCGCTTTTTACAAAAGTCGTGTTTTTACGGAAATAAGGCCTGGAAATCAATTATTTTTGGTGGATTAGGTGTTTTGAATGTACATTCAACATAATTCGGCAAAAAAAATTTGGGTCTGGACGATTACTTTAACATAGGGCCTATGAATGGCGGTACCCTCTTATTACAGAGACCCTAGTCCAGTCCAGACCGGGCCAGAGAGCGGTCGCGAAAACGCGCTATTTACCTACCTACATCCACCTTTCATCCCCATCCATGGAATTGTCTAGCCTCCTTTTAAATTTCCTTATTGACTCTGCACTAACTAAACCACGACTAAGTCCATTCCAGTCATTCCAATCATCAAATTTAGTTCATCCATTTGGGAAGGCAGCTCTGGCGGTTTTATCCTTTATAAGTAAAGATCAACCACTAATACTAAAATGTTGCAGATGTATTTTGAGATATAGTACTGATAAGGCTGTAGAACATTAATGAGAGGACAAAATAGTGCATATATATTAATATCAGCATATTGACTATATGCTTAGGTTCATGTACGGGTAGAAGGCTTCTCCTCATATTATACCTCCATGCTTCGTTACTGTCAAGATCAAGATCATAAAATAGGGTTATTAATGATCGTTTATATGGATGTAGGGTATTGGTAAGTGAATATAACGATGGAAATTAATTTTAGTATATATATAATGTGTATTGATAAGGCGATAGAGTGTTGATAAGGAAAATAGACGATAGTGGTGTGCGTTGTTTCTTCTTCTTCTTCTTGTGACCTTTGCTTAGTGTTTACAAAAGTAATAATGGCCGCCTCGTTGGGCAACTTGTGGTGATATTTTGCGACATTTTCCTGCTTTCCCCGCACGCCCACGCCTTATTGCTACCACCCCACGCCCACCATGGAGTCAGGTAGGTTCAGGGAGGGTCTGGGCAGCAGCAGGAGGTCATTAGTAGCCTGCGAGACCATGTATTCACCCGCAACATGGCTTTGCTTTTTTCTTATTGTGGTAATATTTAGTTTCTCAGCATCCCTCCATTTTTTAGATCGAAATGACATATTTTTCTGGTGTGTTTTGATGTGTTGGTATCAAGGATTCAAGGCAGTTTGGGCAATACACAACACACGACCGGGGGTTATAAGCAGCCTGAACGTTTTGGTCAAATTTCGGTAGTGGCATTCACGTATTTTGAGTAGGAAATTTAGTTTGGCAAATATGCTGTTTCGGGAAATGAAACGAGTGGGGGTCTCGAGGGGCGCAGGCCAAGTTAGGTCAGGTTACATTATCGATGTTAAAAGTTTTAGTAGGGACAAGTGATCAAGGTAAAGGTACATTTTTACGGTAGCCAGTCAGAACGTCCACGGGTCAAAACGTCCATGGTTCAGAATGACCATAACGTCCACGTGTCATAATGTCCACAGGGTTATGTTAGGTTAGGTTAGGTTAGGTTAGTTTAGTTTAGTTTAGTTTAGTTTAGGTTTAGGTTAGTTTAGTTTAGTTTAGTTTAGGTTAGGTTAGGTTAGGTTAGTTTAGGTTAGGTTAGTTTAGTTTAGGGTTAGGTTAGGTTAGGTTAGGTTGGGTTGGGTTGGGTTGGGTTTAGTTTAGTTTAGTTTAGTTTAGTTTGGTTTACTTTAGTTTAGTTTAGTTTAGGTTAGGTTAGGTTAGGTTAGGTTAAGTTTAGTTTAGGTTTAGGTTAGGTTAGGTTAGGTTTAGTTTAGGTTAGGTTAGGTTAGGTTTTTTGTTTTGTTTTGTTTTGTTTTGTTTTGTTTTGTTTAGGTTAGAAGGATATGAATGGACGTTCTCACCCGTGAACGTTATGGTAGACCCTGTGGGCGTTTTGTACAGTGGACGTTTTCACCCGTGGACATTCTGACCGGTGTTGCATAAAATAGGTACCGCCTGTAAATAAGTCACAAAACACTGCGACACCGCCCGTGTTTGCCAGCTTATGGTCATTTTCCCCTACTAAATATATGTTTATCAGTATAAAAGATATACTGTTATCTTCGGAAATGCTTGTTCTATAATATTATCAAATAAAAAAAAGTAAAACGCACTAAATAAATGCCATTATGAGACTCAAGAAATATGCATGAACTTAATATTCAGTTAAACTCTTCGTCATTTAATACTTTGCGAGAAAACTTTTTACATGGAGAATATCAATAGAAGCGGAATTTCATTAGCTTTCCATTGATACATTTCGTTTTCTGATAAATTAATTAGCAGCATGCATAAATGAGCGTTAACTAAATAAATAACATCATGAAATCGGGTAATTTTTCCCGATTGATGTTATATATTTAGTTAACGCTAATTTATGCATGCTGCTGATTTATTTATCAGAAAACGAAATGTATCAATGGAAAGCTAATGAAATTCCGCTTCTATTGATATTCTCCATGTAAAAAGTTTTCTCGCAAAGTATTAAATGACGAAGAGTTTAACTGAATATTAAGTTCATGCATATTTCTTGAGTCTCATAATGGCATTTATTTAGTGCGTTTTACTTTTTTTTATTTGATAATATTATAGAACAAGCATTTCCGAAGATAACAGTATATCTTTTATACTGATAAACATATATTTAGTAGGGGAAAATGACCATAAGCTGGCAAACACGGGCGGTGTCGCAGTGTTTTGTGACTTATTTACAGGCGGTACCTATTTTATGCAACACCGGCAACCATTTTTACGATAGAACCAAACTTTCCTACACAATGGGGAGCATGGTTTTTGTTTACCTTATCGTATTCTAAGAGACATTTTCTCTGAGCTTTTCTCTTTTGAGCAAACTATTGATTTGCGACAGAAAGCTCAGAGAGAAAATGTCTCTTAGAATACAATAAGGTAAACAAAAACCATGCGGAAAATCTTCAGAACAAGGGCTCCACGCTAGGCTGACCCAAATGTTGGCTCCACGTATTATACTTACTGTCTTTAACACATCTGTTTATATTTTAATGAGTGCCGATCCTTACTTTGCCTACATGGCCGATATTAAATTTCAGGTTCTTGAGAAAAACTAAGTCCAGTGAGATGCGCAATGGACGAGGAGTTTGAGAAAGTAGTGCGTATCTAAGTAGATATCTTACAGTAGTTAGGTTAGGTTAGGTTAGGTCAGGTTAAGTTAGGTTAGGTTAGGTTAATGCACAGCACAGGGGGGGATCGAGGGGGTCGGAGCCCCCCTCCCCGTTAGCTTAGGGCAGGTTAGGTTAGGTTAGGTTAGGCTAGGGCAGGTTAGGTTAAGTTAGTGCACAGCACGAGGGGCTTGAGGAGGGGTGCTAGGTTAGGTCTGTAGAGTTTTGTCATCTTTAGAATAAAGGCTCAACCTCCTATCTTTTCTTATAGGCAACAAGCTTGGGGACATGGTGGAAACCGGGGTTTTTGGGTGGGGGAGCACACATATAAGGGAAATATGGCCCCAATAAAGTCTATGGGCTAGGGAAATTTCCCTAGTTTAGAGATTGTTTTGTTGGGGGCCATATTTCCCATGTGTGTGTGCTCCCCCACCCAAAAACCCAGGTTTCCCACCATGTCCCTAAGCTTGTTGGCTATAAGAAGAAGAAGAAGAAGATTGGGGGTGGAGCCCTTGTTCTTAAGTTTTACCACTTTGGTGGACGAAACAATTTTTTCCTGGTGAGTTTTGATGTGGTTTGAATTAATTGGCTAACCATTTCTGTCGCAAATCTTTTTAATTTTATTTTATTTTTTAAAGTTAGGTAAAGGTTAAGTTAGGCTAGGTTATGTTAGGTAAAGGTTAAGTTAGGTATGGGTTCGGTTAGGTTCAATTTGTTTTTTTGTCATTTTTGTTGCAAATGGGGTGCAGTCAGTTCGTACACCAGTAGATTCGTACACCAAAAAGTTTGTTTCGTATACGAAACCATAGTCTTTTTGTACACTCAGCTCAGAGTTGAAAGTTGTTTCGTACGTGACAAACCTTCTTCGTTGATGTTGTTGTTGTTGTTGTTGAAGGGCATGTGTTTCTACACATTGTTTGTAATAGTTTCAGTATGTTTCCAGGACTTAAGTCAGTACCAGATTAATATAATATGCTTTATACATAGATACAAAAAGCTCACATGAGACTGAGCCTTTGAATTAGGAGTCAAACTTGACTACTACCACTACACCTTTTTACTCTCAAATTATAACAACTGAACTTCAAATTAAAATAAGTGAATCTCAAATTAAAACAACTGAAGTTTAAATTAAAACAACTGAAGTTTATACCCTCTCACGCACAAAAAGTTTAATAAGCTTTTCCGTCCACTGCGACATCCGTCTTATGCTCCCTGAGGGGCCCCGCGAAATGGCCTGACTGCGGCGAATTATTTTTTTATATTATCAATTTCACCAACGTGTATTCTTTTTTCCTGGCATTATTATATATCATTGGTTTTGCAAGAGATTATTCTGCCTTATGAAAGAAAAATATAACAAGAAATGCAAATAAATAGCGGAATTTACCGACTCCGAAAAAATATTGAGTAAAGAGAAAGAGAAATAATTCGAAAATAATAGAAATACTTACGTTCACCACTTCGTAGCTCGAAACTTCCTGAGTCAACTTTTTATGGTTTATATGCCAATAAAAGCGGATATTTATGAGGATTCCAACGCTATCATTATAATTTTCATATGGCCAGTATGGCCAGCTCGGGACACGTTTTAAAGGGACGACAATCCGCGCTCACAGGCTGCCTGCTGAGTGGAAACCGAGACACAAACCCTTATCATTTCACATCCACTCACATGAGAGAGTTGACAATTAGTTTATTTTATAGGTCTAGCTTGGATCTTTGACGCTGAAAAGTTTGACGCAATTCTGATAAATATAACTTTATTTTTGGCGAATTTTTAACTGTTTTTTGACGCAATTCGCGTCAAAAGCTCAGATTGCAGACGGGCCCGTTTTGACGCGATCGCGTCACCGTGCGTGAGAGGGTTAAAACAAACTAAGTTTATATGAAAACAACTGAAGTTTAAATTAAAACAACTCAAGTTTAAATTAAAATAACTGAAATTAAAATTAAAATGAATGAACTTAAAATTAAAATAATTGAATTTCAAATTAAAAGAAAAATTTCTTCCATTATATTTTGAAATTAATTTGTTTTATTTTGTAGTTCTGTTGTTCTAATTTGAGAGTGAAAAGGTGTATTATGAAAACCCCCAGAAAAGTAACATATTTCTTCCTGCAAACTTTTTCTTATCTTTACCAGAGTGCTGCCAGCAAAGGGAAGAGAGAGAAAAAATTATTTATGAAAAGATATACCAGTCTTTTAAATATTTTTACACAGCATACTACATAGATAAAGCAACACAGGATGAAGTAACGTATAGCTAGTGCGTGTAGGTTAGTACACATACTGTAGTTAAACAAAAATGACATTTTTGTACACACACACACACACACCACAGACAGGCCTCCCCCTCCCCCTCCACACACACACCACTAACAGCCCCCCCCCCCCCCCCCCCCAGAGGATGATGCACGTTCCAGTCCCTCGGCCGCTGGGGACTCCGACAACGAGTCCATGAAGTCCGTGGCCTCCGCTGCCTCCCGGACCTCCCGAGCCTCCAGGACCTCCAGGGCCTCGGCAGCCTCCAGGGCCTCCCGGCGCTCCAGTGTGAGCAGCGGCGGCAATGCCAGTGACGACGAGGCAGCCCGCAGGTGGGTACATTTTATTTTTTATTAAAATGGTTGGCTTTTTTTTTTCTTTTTCCTTAGAATGGTAATAAGAATGGGTTGTTGTTTTTTACATTAGAATGGTTGGCATTGTTTGTTTTACATTAGAATGGTAATTTGAATGGAATTTTTTTTACATCAGAATGGTAATTTGAATGGAGTTTTTTTTTACATTAGAATGGTAATTTGAATGGAGTTTTTTTTACATTAGAATGGTTGTTAATTTTTTTTTCTTTACATTAGAATGGTTTTATTTTTTTGTTTTTTACATTAGAATGGTACTTAGAATGTCTCTCTCTCTCTTCCACCCTAACAGATCAGGTGGAGGCAGTGACAGTGAAGTGGAGGAGAGGAGATCAGTGATGGATAGCGACGAGGAGGTGGATACCGGGAGGAGGGAGGGGAAGGAAGGAGGCAGCCCCCCCTCCTCCCCACCCATGGACCCCCCCTCCTCACCCCCCATGGATGCCCCCTCCTCACCCCCTCCCGGTAGCCCCATGGAGGTGGAGGAGGAGGGGAAGAAGGTGTCTGAGCAAGTGTTTGGGGCCTCAGATTCTGAAGGGGAGGGTGGTGGTGGGGGGAAGGGCAGTGCTAGGTCATCCCCCCACGCCTCCCCCGCCCAGAGCAACGCCAGGTCTAAGTCAAGGTCAAGATCGAGGTCAAAGTCAGGCTCAAGGTCGAGATCGAGGTCAAAATCTGGGTCGCGTTCAAGGTCGAGGTCAAAATCTGGCTCAAGGTCGAGATCGAGGTCAAAATCAAGGTCAAAGTCTGGGTCAAGATCAAGATCGAGGTCAAAATCAGGGTCTCGTTCAAGGTCGAGGTCAAAGTCTGGCTCAAGGTCGAGATCAAGATCAAAGTCTGGTTCTAGATCAAGGTCGAGGTCAAAATCAGGGTCTCGTTCAAGGTCGAGATCAAAGTCTGGCTCAAGGTCAAGATCGAGGTCAAAGTCAGGCTCAAGATCAAGATCGAGATCAAAATCAGGCTCAAGGTCGAGATCCAGGTCAAAATCAAGGTCGAGGTCAAAATCAGGCTCAAGATCCAGGTCAAGGTCAAAGTCGGGCTCACGTTCAAGGTCGAGGTCAAAGTCGGGCTCACGTTCAAGGTCGAGATCAAAGTCGGGCTCACGTTCAAGGTCGAGGTCAAAGTCGGGGTCGCGTTCAGGCTCGGGAAGTTCGAGGAGCAGGTCAAGGTCAAAGTCGAGGTCAAAGTCAAGATCAAGACGTCGGTCGGGGTCAAGGAGTGGATCTGGCAGGTAGGTCAATACTACTACCATACAACCAATTTATGAAGTCCTTTTGGGCGTTGACTGGAGTGGGGAATTCCTGTCTGACGAGGGTACCTGGAACTGTCGCCGATCGGAATTCTCACCGCCGTCGTCGAGTGTTCCAATTCTTGATATTACAGGACCCAATATATACATTTAATCAAGTGTTACCCATGTTTCTGCATTCAGGGATGAAATACTATCGTTAGCTTGATCAGTTAGGTTAAGTTAGGTGCCAATGTCCAGGTTAGGTTAAGTTAGGTGCCAATGTCCAGGTTAGGTTAAGTTAGATGCCAATTTCCAGGTTAGGTTAAGTTAGATGCCAATTTCCAGGTTAGGTTAAGTTAGGTGCCAATGTCCAGGTTAGGTTAAGTTAGATGCCAATGTCCAGGTTAGGTTAAGTTAGGTGCCAATGTCCAGGTTAGGTTAAGTTAGGTGCCAATGTCCAGGTTAGGTTAAGTTAGGTGCCAATGTCCAGGTTAGGTTAACATTTCTACGTCGGAGAGAGCTCTAGGTTGGTGTTTCGTCGAGAATTCCCATCGGCGACAGTTCCATAAACCCTGACGAGAGATTAGCACCAGTACGAGATTTGGCACCGCTGCGGAGAGGGAATTTCCCGAATAAGCCGACGCCCAAACAGGCTTCATAAATTGGTTCTGCTGTTCCACTATTAATGCAACTTTTTTTCACACTACTACTACTACTACTAACTACTACTACTACTACTACTACTACTACTACTACTACTACTACTACTACTACTACTTACCATCACCCTCACCACTTCTACTACTACTAATACCTCCTCTACTATTACTATTACTAACCACCACCACATCTACTACTACTACTACTACTACTTACCATCACCCTCACCACTTCTACTACTACTAATACCTCCTCTACTATTACTACTACTTACTACTACTACTACTACTACTACTACTACTCTACTACTACTACTACTACTACTACTACTACTCTACTACTACTACTCTACTACTATTACTACCACCACTACTACTACTACTACTACTACTACTACTTACCATCACCCTCACCACATCTACTACTACTACTACTACTACTACTACTATTACCATCACCCTCACCACATCTACTACTACTAATACCTCCTCTACTATTACCATACTACCACTCACCACTCTACCTACTACTACTAACTACCTACCCCTACTATACTACTACTACTTACTACTACTACTACTACTTACTACTTTAACTACTAACTATTCTACTACTACTATCTATAAAACACTACTAAACTACTATACATACTATCTACTTTTCTACACTACCAAAGATTCTCTCTAAAAAGTTATAATAAAACATAAACTAAATAATAAAACAAACTATTTCATTCTTGTGCACCTCAACCTCAACCCACATTCTTGCTAAAAACATGATAAATAGATAACATAAATACATAACTGATCGATAAATTAATACAAAAGTTGTACAATCATGGCTATAATTTCCTCCCCCAAAAAAAAAATTCAAAGTAAATAGAAAAATATAACTAACCCCCCATATTTTTTTTTTCTTTTTTTCCCCAGGTCAAGAAGGCAGTACAAGTCGGTCAGGTCAGTCAGTCAGGTCGAACAAGTCGAGTCAGGGTCCGAGCGGCTCCCCACCAAACGCAGTTCGTCGACTCGGGGTCGGACTCTGACATCGGACGTCGCAAAAAGGTGGGTTTGTTATGCTGATTGATGATGATGTTGATGTGTTGTGTATGTCTGTTATTCATCCTCTTTTTCATCTTTTTTTTATACATTAATTAGCAAAGTGAAAATGTTGAAATAATGTTAATATTATGTGTCTTATTTTTGTATATTTTGTTTATATATAACACATTTTGTAACCTTCTATTGCTTCCTAACAATCTATTTCCTAGTTTTATGTTGTGCTTGTTATTATTGTTATTTTTGTGTGATGATGATGATGATGATGATGTGGTTTGTATGTGTATTCCTCATTGTCATTTATATATTCGTAAAGTTTTTTTTCCCTTATAGAACACTTCACTTACCTGATCTTGCTTTCTAACAATCTATTTTCTTGACTTTCCTTAATTATGATTAATTAATTCACTCACTAATAGATCACTCACTAATAAGATTAATTCATTAACTCACTCATTCACTTTTTTTACTCCATTAACTCACTCATTCACTTTTTTTACTCCATTAACTCACTCATTCACTTTTTTTACTCCATTAAATCACTCATTCACTTTTTTTTACTCCATTAACTCACTCATTCACTTTTTTTTACTCCATTAACTCACTCATTCACTTTTTTTTACTCCATTAACTCACTCATTCACTTTTTTTACTCCATTAACTCACTCATTCACTTTTTTTTACTCCATTAACTCACTCATTCACTTTTTTTACTCCATTAACTCACTCATTCACTTTTTTTACTCCATTAACTCACTCATTCACTTTTTTTACTCCATTAACTCACTCATTCACTTTTTTTACTCCATTAACTCACTCATTCACTTTTTTTTACTCCATTAACTCACTCATTCACTTTTTTTTACTCCATTAACTCACTCATTCACTTTTTTTACTCCATTAACTCACTCATTCACTTTTTTTAACTCCATTAACTCACTCATTCACTTTTTTTTACTCCATTAACTCACTCATTCACTTTTTTTTACTCCATTAACTCACTCATTCACTTTTTTACTCCATTAACTCACTCATTCACTTTTTACTCCATTAACTCACTCATTCACTTTTTTTACTCCATTAAATCACTCATTCACTTTTTTTACTCCTTAACTCACTCATTCACTTTTTTTTACTCCATTAACTCACTCATTCACTTTTTTTTACTCCATTAACTCACTCATTCACTTTTTTTTACTCCATTACTCACTCATTCACTTTTTTTACTCCATTAATCACTCATTCACTTTTTTACTCCATTAACTCACTCATTCACTTTTTTTTACTCCATTAACTCACTCATTCACTTTTTTTTACTCCATTAACTCACTCATTCACTTTTTTTTTACTCCATTAACTCACTCATTCACTTTTTTTTACTCCATTAACTCACTCATTCACTTTTTTTTACTCCATTAACTCACTCATTCACTTTTTTTACTCCATTAACTCACTCATTCACTTTTTTTTAACTCACACAGTTCCTTCTCTCCCCTGCTTTCTTTATGTATCAGTATTTTTTTATTCGTTTTTTTAATAGAATACATTACTAAACCTCGCCTTGCTTTCCTACAATCTATTTTTTGGTTTTATTTCAACATTTTATTTAATCTCAGGTCAATAGGAAAAGCAGCGACAACGGGTCAGCACGCATTTTTTTTCTTTGTTTTCTTCTGTATTTAATTTCAGGTCAAGAGGAAGAGTAGTCGCAGTGTGGTAGGACACATTTTATTTCCTTATTTTCTTCTGTCTTTATTCTCAGGTCAAACGTAAGAGCAGTGGTATCGGGTCAGACGGGTTTTATTTCCGTGTTTTCTTCATCCATTTAATCACAGGTCATGGTTTCCTTTTGATATAATTGGTCAGGATGCATTTTATTTATTAGTTTTTTCTTAATTTAATATCAGGTCAAGTTTTCTTCTTTATTTAATCGGTCAGGACGCATTTTATTCCTTTGTTTTCTTCTTTATTTAATATCAGGTCAACCTTCTTTATTTAATCACAGGTCAAGAGGAAGTGGCATTATTTCGGGACGCGTTTTATACATGTTTTCTTCTTTATGTCATCCTAGGTCAAGAGGAAGTGGCATTATTTTGGGACGCGTTTTATTCATGTATTCTTCTGTATGTCATCCCAGGTCAAGAGGAAGAGGAAGAGCAGTGGCAGCGGGTCGGGTCGTGTGAGTGACTCTGAAGATGACATGCCCAGGCAGCAGAAGTCATCGGTGAAGAGGAAGAAGAAGAAGGCCATGCTGAGTGGCAGTGATAGTGACAGTGGCCCGGAGGTGAGGGGGAGAGAGAGAGAGAGAGAGAGAGAGGCAGACAGACAGAGACAAAGACATAGAGACACAGATAAAGAAACAGACAGACAGAGAGAGAGGCAGACAGACAGAGAAAGGGACAAAGACAGACAGACTGAGAGACAGACAGACTTACAGAGAAAGAGACAGAGACAGACAGACAGACAGAGAGGCAGACAGACAGAAAGGCAGGGAAAGAGACAGACCGACAGAGACAGACAGGCAGAGAGAGAGAGAAACAAACAAACAGAGACCAGACACAGAGACAAAGACAGATAGATGGACAGAGACAAAGACACAGAGAGAGAGAGAGAGAGAGAGAGAGAGACTGAAACAACACCACAAAACATGATAGCGAAGTCCGTAAACACACCTAACTTTTCCCCCCGCCTGTGTTTCAGCGTGCCAAGAGTAAGAAGGGCAGTGGGGGGGACTCTGCAGGGGAAGGCGCCCCCCCAGACAGCCCCAGACCAGGGGAAGGGGCTGAAGGGGGAGCTGCAGGGGGAGACGACAAGGTGAGTCAAGACATAGCCCATTAACAGTGTTGTATTTGGTCGCCTAACATTTTGTCTAGATTTTAGTCACCTACCTATCTGTGTTTTTTTATTTATTTTTTTATTAATATTGAACTCCATTTTTTTTACTCCATTAACTCACTCATTCACTTTTTTTTTACTTATTAACTCCATTTTTTTTACTCCATTACCTCATTCACTTTTTTTTACTCCATTAACTCGCTCATTCACTTTTTTTTACTCCATTAACTCACTCATTCACTTTTTTTTTACTTATTTACTCCATTTTTTTTACTCCATTAACTCACTCATTCACTTTTTTTTTACTTATTAACTCCATTTTTTTTACTCCATTAACTCATTCACTTTTTTTTACTCCATTAACTCGCTCATTCACTTTTTTTTACTCCATTAACTCACTCATTCACTTTTTTTTTACTTATTTACTCCATTTTTTTTACTCCATTAACTCACTCATTCACTTTTTTTTACTCCATTAACTCACTCATTAACTTTTTTTTACTCCATTAACTCACTCATTCACTTTTTTTTACTCCATTAACTCACTCATTCACTTTTTTTTACTCCATTAACTCACTCATTCACTTTTTTTTACTCCATTAACTCACTCATTCACTTTTTTTTACTCCATTAACTCACTCATTCACTTTTTTTTACTCCATTAACTCACTCATTCACTTTTTTTTACTCCATTAAATCACTCATTCACTTTTTTTTACTCCATTAACTCACTCATTCACTTTTTTTTACTCCATTAACTCACTCATTCACTTTTTTTTTACTCCATTAACTCACTCATTCACTTTTTTTTACTCCATTAACTCACTCATTCACTTTTTTTTACTCCATTAACTCACTCATTCACTTTTTTTTACTCCATTAACTCACTCATTCACTTTTTTTTACTCCATTAACTCACTCATTCACTTTTTTTTACTCCATTAACTCACTCATTCACTTTTTTTTACTCCATTAACTCGCTCATTCACTTTTTTTACTCCATTAACTCACTCATTCACTTTTTTTTACTCCATTAACTCACTCATTCACTTTTTTTTACTCCATTAAATCACTCATTCACTTTTTTTTTACTCCATTAACTCACTCATTCACTTTTTTTACTCCATTAAATCACTCATTCACTTTTTTTTACTCCATTAACTCACTCATTCACTTTTTTTTACTCCATTAACTCACCCATTAACTTTTTTTACTCCATTAACTCACTCATTCACTTTTTTTTACTCCATTAACTCACCCATTAACTTTTTTTACTCCATTAACTCACCCATTAACTTTTTTTTTACTTATTAACTCCAATTTTTCCATCCATTATTCTGCCATTATCATCCTTTATTTTGTCTCCTCCATTGATACCATTGCCTATTTTCCAGCCATAAATTAAGAAAAATTACATTATGCGTGAAAATCTGAATAATAACAATTGTAGCTCTTTTGATGTGCAATAAGGCTATGTAGCTATGTGTGTCTACTGTAGATAACAGTGAAGTCGCCACCTGCAGTGAAGTCGCCAGGCGCCAAATATTACGAATTATAGCATCACTACTGATTTTTATGTGCCACTGAAGTTACTCAATGTTACACAGTAGTTTATATCATGGCTGTATAATCTACCCTGTTTCAGCGTTGTTTTATGCTTTGTATCTGCAAATATAACTGTTGCGCATTTTGCTTCTCGTGCTTTTCTTGGCGCGATGACACAGTAAACAGTAGCCTTTCGGGCGACAGGACACAGACTTGCCAGATCTTTCAAACTTGAATAGAATTTGTTTTCACGTTGGCAGAGGAATTTTTTATATATCCAAGCAACAACATATACCAATTTTTTATATATCCAAGCAAAAACATATACCGCAGCTAATATATATAGAGACTTGTTTTACTTTACCTCTAATTTCCCTGAATTCCCCAGAGTGGCGACTCAACTGTTGGGTTAAAATACTAGCTGGCGACTTTACTGTAGTAGGTATAGTGAGGTCGCCACTCGGTTTTATTTTTGTCATTTGTTCATTTATAGCCCTAATATGATACAGATGAAGACACAAAATGACACAGACTCTCCAGATAGTCCCTTCTAACTTTCCTGAAATCATGGATGTACAAATGTAAGTATTAACGCCACCACACGTCTGTAAATAACAAAGAAACGTAGAACTGGCGACTTCACTGTCATCTACGGTAGAATGAATGACTAAAATACAACCAAAATAAGAATAAAACTATACATGGATACATAAAAACAGATTTACAATGCATGAAATAAATAAATAAAGCAATATATTTGACTCACATATTTCACATAATCTTTACTGTCTCCAATCACTCGTTTTACACTCCATTTACCCAATAGTAGAACGAATACCTAGAACACAACCTAAATAACAATATAAGTACATGGGCAAATCAAAAGGAATACATATACTCAATAGTTCACATAATCTTTACTGTCCACATTCTACAGTCACTCGTTTTACACTCCATTTACTACACTTATTATATTATCTTGCTTCCCTCCTTTATTTCCTGTGTTATTCCTCTAAACTATCCTAGAATACATTTTTTTTGTCTTGTATCTGTCTTGTCTCTCACAATGTATGTCTGTATATCTCTCTCTCTCTCTCTCTCTCTCTCTCTCTCTCTCTCTCTCTCTCTCTCTCTCTCTCTCTCTCTCTCTCTTCAATACTTCCATGTTTTCCTCATACACAAACCAGTCACTCACAACGCTTATATTTTCCTTAATTTCCTCACTCATCGTACAACATGCTTGCTTTCCTCAATCAATGTCTTACAAAATATCCTCTTCCTTTTTCCTTCTTTACAGTTTTCAGAGACTACTTAATTTCCCAACTGGTCTCTGCTTTTATTCCCTTCTTTACTTCTCCATTGAATAACTTTTCACTTATGTACATTTATTTTATGCATTATATTCTTCACTATCACAGCAGCATTCACTAAATTATCAGTATTTTCCTTCATTTTACTTGTTATTTCCACATATTATCAACCATTTCATTTAGTCTTGTGAACAAATAAACAAACAGATCAGAAGGAAAAAAAACACCTTTAGAAGCATTAACACACTCTCTCTCTCTCTCTCTCTCTCTCTCTCTCTCTCTCTCTCTCTCTCTCTCTCTCTCTCTCTCTCTCTCTCTCTCTCTCTCTCTCTCTCTCTCTCTCTCTCTCTCTCTCTCTCTCTCCCCCCCCTGAGTGAAAGAAATTAACAGATAGTAAGAATAACACACAAAAAAACACATTTATCAAAAGAAATTAACAGATAGTAAATAAACCCACAAAAAATATAACATATACAAGCATTAACACTCTCCCTTCCTATTTCTCACCCTCTTTCTCCTACTTCCCCCCCGCAAGAACCTCCCATAACTTTTCATTAAATATAGGTTTTTGAACAGATTGGAAGAAAATGAATAGGTAGAAAGAATTAAAACAACATTTACAAGCATTAATAAACTCCCCATTCTCTCTTTCTCTCCCCCCCCCCCCCCAGAACCTGCCCCAGCTCTCGGACAGCGACGACGAGGCCATCCGCCAGCAAGCGCACAACCGCGAGGAGGCCTACTACACCAACGACTTTGACATGATGATGGCCAAGCGCAAGGAGGAGGTGGGGAAGTTCAGGCGCCGCAAGAACAACGTAGACATTATCAACGACAACGAGGAACACATCGCTATCATCGTGAAGAGGGTGAGAGAGAGAGAGAGAGAGTGTGTGTGTGTGAGAGAGAGAGAGAGAGAGAGAGAGAGAGAGAGAGAGAGAGAGAGAGAGAGAGAGAGAAACCAAGGGAGGAAAGGAATATGAAATGGAAGAAAAGGAAAAAAAGGAAAAATAGATAGATGAAAGAGAGAGAGAGAGAGAGAGGAGGAATCAAAGAACTCAGGTATGACGAGGAGAAGGAGGAGGAGAGAGAGAGGGAGGGAGGGAAGGAGAGAGAGAGAGAGAGAAAGAGAGAGAGAGAGAGCATATCGCTATCATTGTTAAGCGGGTGAGAGGGAGAGGAAGGAAGAGTGTGAGAGAGAGAGAAAGAGTGTGTGAGAGAGAGAGAGAGAGAGAGCACATCGCTATCATCGTTAAGCGGGAGAGAGAGAGAGGAAGAATGTGAGAGAGAGAGAGAAAGAGTGTGTGTGAGAGAGAGAGAAAGAGTGTGTGTGAGAGAGAGAAAGAGTGTGTGTGAGAGAGAGAAAGAGTGTGTGTGAGAGAGAGAAAGAGTGTGTGTGAGAGAGAGAAAGAGTGTGTGTGAGAGAGAGAAAGAGTGTGTGTGAGAGAGAAAAAGAGTGTGTGTGAGAGAGAGAAAGAGTGTGTGTGAGAGAGAGAAAGAGTGTGTGTGTGTGTGAGAGAGAGAAAGAGTGTGTGTGAGAGAGAGAAAGAGTGTGTGTGAGAGAGAGAAAGAGTGTGTGTGTGAGAGAGAGAAAGAGTGTGTGTGAGAGAGAGAAAGAGTGTGTGTGAGAGAGAGAAAGAGTGTGTGTGAGAGAGAAAAAGAGTGTGTGTGAGAGAGAGAGAAAGAGTGTGTGTGAGAGAGAGAAAGAGTGTGTGTGAGAGAGAGAAAAAGAGTGTGTGTGAGAGAGAGAAAGAGTGTGTGTGAGAGAGAGAAAGAGTGTGTGTGAGAGAGAGAAAAAGAGTGTGTGTGAGAGAGAGAGAGAGCATATAGCTATCATCGTCAGGCGGGTGAGAGGGAGAGAGAGGTCTTACACTTATTTTCATTTAGAAGATATAGAATGAAAAAAGATAGAATGGCTAAATGATAGTTAGAGATGCAGTGCTAGGATGAGGGAGGAATGGCAGGAGGAGGAAGAGGGCGAATAAGGGAAGGAGAAAAATAAAGGAAATGATAGGAATGGTTTACACTTTAACCCTTAAGGCCCAGAACGTAATTTCTATTGTAATTTGGGCACCCTTAGACGATTTTTAATGAATATAAGGAATGTTTGTATAGATATGACCTGTTTAGTATCCTTGTCCACTAACTAACTTGGTATATTCAGTTACTTCTCGTTATTTTATGGCTAACAACATACCTACAATTTTTTATAGCCAAGGAAAGATCTGGGCGTGAAGGGGTTAATGTCACCTAACACCTTCACAACCTTATACAGATGCGAATGGCGGCAGAGGACGACCGAATGTTGTTCGAAAAACAACAGCCGGCCACCAAGAAGATTTCGATGCTTGAGTTGGCGATGAGTCAGATCAACAAACACAACCTGATCGAGGGTTTCCTGGACGCCAACATCCTCTCTGCCCTCACCGACTGGCTGGCCCCCATGCCCGACCGCTCCCTGCCGGCCGCTAAGATCAGGGAGGGCGTGATTAAGTGGCTGATTGAGGTACTGCACACAGGGGGGGGGGGGGGGAGAGTGTGTGTGTGTGTGTTTACCTAGTTGTATTTTACAGGGAGAGAGAGAGAGAGAGAGAGAGAGTGTGTGTGTGTGTGTGTTTACCTAGTTGTATTTTACAGGGAGAGAGAGAGAGAGAGTGTGTGTGTGTTTACCTAGTTCTTCAGACATCTCCCTTGTCTTAGTTGTTTTGTATGCCCTCTTGTGTATCGATCTTGTCTTTGCTCCCGACTCAGTAGTCTCTCATTGTCTATTGCCTCTATCTTAGTTATCAGTGTATTGACCAAGTTGTCAGTGTGTGTTGGTGGCAGATTTAACGTACAGGTTGAAGTTCCCAAACTCGGCAACCTCGGGACCAGCTCCGAGCCGAGTAATGGAATTTTCCGACTTTTAGAACGTAGATATATTAAGGGGAAAAAAAGCATGAAAATCACAGGAAAAAATTATTTGGATTCTAATACGGTATATAATACGTACTGAGATAGAGGAAGAAGGAGAATATGTATAAATATAAATCAGTATGAGCTTACCTGTACAAGAACAGTACAGAACAGAACACTCTTCCCATGTCTCATGGTCTTACGTATGTCCATACCTTTCACCGTCTCACTCCTGGCATAAAATTCACTTAAATTTGTTTTCTGTTTCTTGAGGTCATACACTGTAGATGACCCCACACTGTATATTTCACACAAATTCCGCACTGAGGTTCCGCAATTTTCTCAGAAATAGTTAACACATTGTTCTTCCTTTTCTTTTCACTTGCACCAGTAGGTGTTCCTGGACGTTTGGGAGCCATAATACCAATAACAGACCTGTAGAAGTACACAAATAACAGTGTACACAACTCTACAGTCACAACACCACTGAACAATAACAAACAAATCGGCGGGAGAAACCAAGCGGCCTAGTGTGGTGGCACCCAGCGGCCGACCCGGCAACTTCGCGCCGGGTTTTGGGTGTTCTGCCGGGTTTTGGAAAATCCGGAACCATAGCCGAGTTTTGGGTGTTGCCGAGTCTTGGGATGCCGAGTTTGGGAACTTCAACCTGTACTACATTTTGTTGTACTTATTTCTTTCGTACTCTTTTTATTCATTATTATTTTTTCATTCTTATACATGTTTTGCCACCTTTGTCACCTCAATTTGACTCTTACTCATGTGGGTAAAGCAAAATATCGTTACAGAGAGATGGAATGTGTGTGTATTTACCTAGTTGTAACACACAGGAAAAGAGTTATGCTCGTACTGTCCCGTCTCCAAATCTACTATTATCCAGCTTGCCTTTGAAGTCCTGAATACTTCTTGCATTAATCACTTTTGCATCAAGGTTGTTCCAGGCTTCTAGGCTTCTATACGGGAAGCTGTATTTTTTTATGTCCCTCTTGCATGTTGTCCTTTTCAATTTCTTTTCATGACCTCTTGCACTTCTGTCGTCCCACACAAACAGATCTTCTCTATCAATTTTTTCCAGACCCATTGATGCTCTATACACTGCTATAAAATCTCCCCTTTCTCTTCTTTTCTCAAGTGTTTGGAGTTTTAGTCTTGAAAGTCTTTCCTCATATGGTAAATCTCTCAGGCTTGGAGCCATTTTTGTGGCTGCTCTTTGTATTCTCTCAATCTTCCTTATATCCTTCTTTTTATGTGGTGACCAAATCACTGCCGCATATTCCAACCTTGGTCGAATTCTTAATCGTCTCTTCATCCAGATATTTGAATGCCATTCTTATATTCCTCAGCAACTGATATGTATCTCCTGTGATCTTGTTTATATGCTTCTCAGGTGACAAATTATCCGTAATCCATACTCCCAGATCTTTTTCGACCTTTGTTTTGATTATCCATTCATTTCCCATCGAATACTTTCCTCTCTGTCTCTTTTTGCTACTGCCCATTTCCATCACTTTACACTTTTTAGCATTAAACTCCATTTCCCATAGTTGACTCCATCTGAAAATCTTATCTAGATCCTTTTGTAAATCCTCAGTCCTCTTTACTTTCTACTTTTCTTGGTAATTTAGCATCATCAGCGAATAAACTCATATAACTGTTCACTCCCTCTGTCATATCATTTACATAGATTGTGTGTGTGTGTTAGATAGAGGGATATTTTACAGAATTATTTTTCATTGCCACACATGTTTAACCAACTTTGTCACCTTCAACAATTTGACTTTACTCAATTTAAATAACAAAAAATCTTGTGTTGCAGTTGCCGCCACTCTCGCAGGACATGCTGAAGACGTCTGGCATCGGCAAGGCCATCATGTACCTGTACAAGCACCCCAAGGAGGTCAAGCTGAACAGGGAGCGCTGCGGCCGCCTCATCTCCATGTGGTCACGGCCTATCTTCAATGTCTCAGACGACTTCAAGAGTAAGGCCACCTGGGAACCTCCTTGTATTGCCTTGTTGTTTTGTTTTTGTATTCTCTCTTTTGGTGTTTTTGTGTTAAGGAAGAAAGAGGTCAAGGAAAGAAAGATCAGTATAGATATAGAAACTCAATCATTTCACTCCAAGTAACTATACAGAAAATGTACCTCTCCGGGAACCTCCTTGTTTTGCCTTGTTGTTTTTCCTTTTCTTGATCTTCTTTTGTACTCTCTCTTTGAACCTAACCTAACCTAACCTTCCTTATGAATAGACGGGGACAATTACAGTGACTTCAAGAGTAAGGCCACCCGAGAACCACCTGTCATTGCCTCTTTGTTCTGCTTTATTCTCTCTCTATTCGTTTTTGAGAATACTTTTGGGAAGCTTTTTTGTTTTGTTTTTGTATTCTCTCACTGGATATTCTTCTTATGTATTCTCTATCTCATTATCTGCATTACTCTTTATCCCATTTTGTTTTGTTTTTGTATTCTCTCTGGATATTCTTCTTATGTATTCTGTATCTCTTCTTGTGTATTCTGTATCTCTTCTTATGTATTCTGTATCCCTTCTTGTGTATTCTGTATCTCTTCTTATGTATTCTGTATCTCTTCTTATGTATTCTGTATCTCTTCTTATGTATTCTGTATCTCTTCTTATGTATTCTGTATCTCTTCTTGTGTATTCTGTATCCCTTCTTGTGTATTCTGTATCTCTTCTTATGTATTCTGTATCTCTTCTTGTGTATTCTGTATCCCTTCTTATGTATTCTGTATCCCTTCTTGTGTATTCTGTATCTCTTCTTGTGTATTCTGTATCTCTTCTTATGTATTCTGTATCTCTTCTTATGTATTCTGTATCCCTTCTTATGTATTCTGTATCTCTTCTTGTGTATTCTGTATCTCTTCTTATGTATTCTGTATCCCTTCTTGTGTATTCTGTATCCCTTCTTATGTATTCTGTATCTCTTCTTATGTATTCTGTATCTCTTCTTATGTATTCTGTATCCCTTCTTATGTATTCTGTATCTCTTCTTGTGTATTCTGTATCTCTTCTTATGTATTCTGTATCTCTTCTTGTGTATTCTGTATCTCTTCTTGTGTATTCTGTATCTCTTCTTATGTATTCTGTATCTCTTCTTATGTATTCTGTATCTCTTCTTGTGTATTCTGTATCTCTTCTTGTGTATTCTGTATCTCTTCTTATGTATTCTTTCTTTGGGAACCTCCTGTCATTACTTTGCTCCTTGTTTTCCCTTCTTGTTTTGGTTTTGTATTCTCTCTTGTACAGATGATAGCATTTCTTTGTTAATAGACAGACAATTACAATGACTTCAAGAGTAAGGCGACCCGGGAACCTTCTTGTTTTGCCTTACTCTTTGTTTTCCCGTATTGTTTTGCTTTTGTATTTTGTTTTTAATAAGACAGAAATTTTATCACAACCTTAGTAAATAGGTAAGGTAAATTTAGGGGAGGCGGTAGCAGAGTGGTTAGCATCACCGGATGGCGTTCTCAAAGACCCGAGTTCGATCCTGAGTGAGAACCAAAATCCACTTAAAATCTTTTTGCACCGTCGAGTGGTCTAAGAACACCCACATGCTGCCCATTAACTCTATCTTGGACTACGAGTGCATCGAAGGACACAGGGGGGCGGCATGAGCCTCTAATCACAGGCGTCACTATAACAATCCTGCCTGCGCCACCACGGGAGAGAACCAACCATCACAGCCCCAAGTGTGCCTCCAGGACCTACCATCCCACCCCTCAAGCTCACTGACTACAGGCACTATAGCTACAGATGTAAAAAAAAGAAAAGAAAGGGTAATGTTAAGATGCCTTTAAGATAAACTCACTGAAACAGACACACAGACATTAGCAGGCTTAACAGAACACTCAGGACGTTAATTCAATCAGCATAGCACCTAAATCATGCTTCTCGTTTTGCTTCTCTATCTCTTATTTTGTATTCTCTCTTTGAACCTAACCTAACCTAACCTAACCTTCTTTATTACTAGACAGGCTAAATAATGCAGGTTAAGTGTTTAGACATTACCTTAACCCCTTGAGACCCAGATCATAATTTCCATTGTCATTTGGGTGCCATGAGATGATTTTTAGTGAATATAAGTAATGCTTTATACAGTAAAAGCCTTACAACTCGGCAAGATAGGGGCTCTGGCCCTTGCCGAGTTATTCAATGTGCCGAGTAATGCAATGTCCTCCTCTGATATGGGTGTAAAAAAAAAAAAAAAAAAAAAATTACAGTACTGTAATAACATAAAAACTACACTTACGAATGCACGGGTAGCAGCAGGCATGTAATCCAAGGAGAGGGCAGCCTTGTTGTAACATGTAGAAGATGTTAGGGGGACTCAGTCGCATTTTAACACTGGTATCACTTTAATCACTTTATAATCACAACTCTGTACTGTATTGTATACAGTACTGTACCTGTACAACCTAATTTTACATCACTTGAACACTTAATTACTGCAACACTATGCCTTGTCCATTAACTCTACCTTCGACTGCGAGTGCATGGGAGGACACAGGGGACGGCATGAGCCTCTAATCACAGGCGTCACTATAAGAATCCTGCCTGCGCCACCACGGGCGAGGGCCAACCATCACAGCCCTCGAGTGAGCCTCCAGGGCCTACCATCCCACCCATGGAGCTCACTGCCTACACGCGCTATAGGCATAGGGAAAAAAAAAACGGAAAAAAAAGAGAAAAAAAACTTATCTTTGCCATGCCGAGTTATATCAAATTCC
Source organism: Chionoecetes opilio (assembly GCA_016584305.1). Classification (NCBI taxonomy): domain Eukaryota; kingdom Metazoa; phylum Arthropoda; class Malacostraca; order Decapoda; family Majidae; genus Chionoecetes; species Chionoecetes opilio. The sequence goes on from JACEEZ010014853.1 coordinate 110,771, forward strand.
GAGTTATACAGTGCCGAGTTATAAGGCTTTTACTGTGGCTATGTCCTGTTTAGTACCCTTGTCCACTAACTAATTTGGTATATTCAGTTACTTTTCGTGATTTTATGGCTCGACAACATACAATTTTTTATAGTAAAGGAAAGATCTGGGCGTGAAGGGGTTAATTAGCTTAAACATAACACTCAGTACAGACACAACTAACATGGCACCTTAGTAATGTTAATGATGTCTCACCCTTGTGCCTCTCCCTGCAGCCTTGAGCAAGGAGGAGCGGTTACAGAGGGACTTGGAACTGCACAGCCAGTCTGGCATCACCAGGAAGGAGGACATGCAGTTTGACGAGTCTGGGTGAGAGAGAGAGAGAGAGAGAGAGAGTGAGAGTGAGAGTGAGAGTGAGTGAGTGAGTGAGTGAGTGAGTGAGTGAGTGAGTGAGTGAGTGAGTGAGTGAGTGAGTGAGTGAGTGAGTGAGTGAGTGAGTGAGTGAGTGAGTGAGTGAGTGAGTGAGTGAGTGAGTGAGAGTTTAATATAGAAAATTTGTCAAGTTGCCAAAATGTTGACCCTGCAATGGTAATTCCTGTAAACATTTTTAGCAGAAATGTGACCTTTTTAGGGGTTTTCAAGTGAGGCATTGATGTAACATTTGTCAAACCTTCGGGGTAGTTAGTGCGGAGTCAATAGGGAGCTTTAAAAGGAGGCTAGATAAATTCATGGATGGGGATGAAAGGTGGATGTAGGTAGTGTTAAGTAACAGGAACTACCACGTGTAGGTCTCGTGGCCTCTTGTAGCTTCTTTATTTTCTTATGTTGTTATGTAACCCCCCCAGTAAGGTGCTGCGGCCTGGGGACCCCGGGTGGTGCTACCGTGCCCGCGTGCCTCGACCCTCCGGCAAGGACTATGTCAACAGGCCCAAGTGGCAGTCCTGAGGTGGACATTACCAGGGTGAGTGGAATTTTTTTTTTTTTTTTTCCCCCATTTGTGCCTATAGCATCTGTAGACAGTGACCTAAGAGTAATATATGTGTGTGTGTGTGTCAGAATAGACCACTAGGATGCAGTCTGTACTTGTAAACGGAAGCTTGTATCATTCCAGCAAATCTTATAAAGCAGTTGAAAAGTTGAATGTTGTGGTATTGAATGGATTGAAAAATTGAAGGTCTATAAAAGATGAGGTGGTAGATAGTGCTTGAATAGTTAATTGAATATAATTTAATAGTGGTTGAATGAGTGGTGGGCAATTAGAGGCTGGAATTAGATATTATGGGTAACTATGAAATATTTGTCACAATAAGAGGTAGAGGTCGAGGGCATGGCAACCGCGCCCCTGACCCGGTTTTGCCGGGGGGCTCGACCACCCCAATGATGCCGCCCTCCAATCCAATGCCGAAGCGGGGGGGGGGGGTCTGTCTATGACGAGTGCGGGGCAAAGCCCTCGGGAATCCCGCACTCTAAATTGAGTGGTAGGCCCCCTAGCCCATCTTATTATTGTGGGGGTGGCCGGGGCGGTGCAGAGGCGGCGCCTGCCCGTCGAATCACTCCTGGGATAAACCTGCGGAGGGTTCTTCGTGTGGGCTCCTGGAACGTTCTGAGCCTCTCAGATGTGCGTCGCGGCCATGATCCGCAGGCTGCATGCTGTCCTGACTGCCGTTGGCAATCGGGTACCATTCCCCCAGACTGGAAAAGGGGACTGGTCGTCCCTATCTGGAAAGACCCTGTCTATCATACCCTGAAACCGATCCTTCCCATCGGGTTGTACAGTGGTACCTTGACTTACGAGTGCCCCGACTTCGAGTTTTCCGAGTTACGAGCAGTCGCTCGGTCATTTTTTGCTTTGTGTTGCGAGCCAAAATCTGAGTTACGAGCTTTTTTTTTATATTTTTTTTTTTTTTTTTTTTTTTTTTTAAATTTTTTTTTATATTAGACGAGTGAGCTTTCCCGCGTCTCACTCGTTCACTTCACCTGCATGGTTACCTCGCTGTGGAATTATCTCTGTTGTGTTGTGCTCACACAGGCGAATGCAAATGGCGGAGGGTGAGTGCAGTCCAGTCAAAAAATTGGGGTGTTTTTTTTGGGGCTGGAACGGATTAATGGTATTCAATTAATTTCAATGGGGAAAATTGATTTGATATCTGAGCAAATTGAGTTACGAGCTCGATCCATGAACGAATTAAACTCGTAAGTCAAGGTACCACTGTATCTGTAAGAGACAATCCGGAGTGGAGGAGGCCAAGGGGGCGCCACAAGGCTCGTGGCTGGGGCAAGTTGATGCTTGTTATCGAGAGTTGCTTGGTATGGGAAAGGAGCCTGCATGGGGACTCGCACGTGGTGACCCCCGGGAGTTTAGAGTTTAGAGTTTTATCGCCAAATAACAGTTATATACATGAATAATATATACATTTTATAGGCCTTAGTCTGCTGAACATGAGCTCCTTAGCAGACATAAAATCTGTTAACATCATATAAATACGTATACGATGACGGCAGTAATTTACATATAAAGATTTACATACAAAAAAAGTGGCGTGTGGAGACGTGACGCGGGAGTGGCGTCGTAGGGTGGGCGAGGCGGCGCACCCCCGGCGTATGCCCCCAATGATTGATTGATTGACCTTACTGACCTGACCTGTCTCTTCCAGGGGGCAAAGAAAGAGATGGGGCGCCTGGAGAAACAGATCCGGGCTTTCCAGGAGAAGAAACGAATGGCCAAATCAAGACGGGCTGTGCCTATAAGTATTGAAGGGAGGAATATGACCCTCTGAGTAGCTACGCACACACACACACACACACACACACACACACACACACACACACACACACACACACACACACACACACACACACACACACACACACACACAGCTCCTTATGTATGTGTGTAAAGCTTAGAAGAAGAAAAAGAATAAATAGAGTAAGAAAAAGAAAGAAAGGAAGGAAGGAAAGGAAGATTATTTTTGCTGATACTAACACAGCAAACGAGAGAGAAAGAAACACACACACACACACACACACACACACACACACACACACACACACACACACACAACACACACACACACACAACAGTGCCACAAAGGGAGCTACAAGTGCCCATATACACCACTCAGATTAACTCTTTTGCACCTCATAATAATCCTAGCTTAACGTGGATTACGACAAATTTTTTTTCCAGGATACTTTTTTGGCATAGTATTTCTGGGGTGTAAGTTATGACATGGGCGGCTATGTGAATAGGGTCCCAGTGTACATAGGGAATTAAGGGAGTGTCGTAGGGCTAGGTTAAGGACGTTATGACTGTGTGTTCATGCGTTCTGAGACATAGACAGTGTTCTTAATGTTATAATGAACGATTGGCGGGTGATTTAGACCGGCTGTTCTTTTGTTGTGGCTGTGAAACTCAATGAAAGAAATGATTCGTTTAAAGAAAATTGACATTGAAGAATATGAATCAATTGTGGGTTTTGTTTACTTTTTATTTTGTGGCCGCGGAAAACTCAATGAAGGTGACGTAAAGAATTAATTAAATGAATTAATTGTTTTGTTTACGTTTAGATTTATGAAGGTAAGGTGTCGCGTGAGAACTACCTTAGTGTGCGTGACTATTAATTTGCACACACAGGTAGAAGAATGATTGTAGAGACCAGTTAGGACACAAAGATGATTGATTTCCAACGTGACTGAGCTTTTCGTTGCCACATTTATTGATGAGACGGGTTTCTGAATCACCACACACGCACGCACGCACACACACACACACACACACACACACACACACACACACACACACACGCACGCACACAGCTTGCTTGCCTTTGAAGTCTTGAATATTTCTTGCATTAATCACTTCTGAAGGTTAGGTTAGAAGGATTAGAATAGAAAGGTTAGAAGCCTGGAACAACCTTGATGCAGAAGTGATTAATGCAAGAAATATTCAGGACTTCAAAGGCAAGCTGGATAATAGTAGATTTGGAGACGGGACAGTACGAACATAGCTCTTTTCCTGTGTGTTACAACTAGCTAAATACACACACACACACACACATATATATACACACACACACACACACACACATACACACACTAAGGATGAATGATAAGAATGTTGATATGGAGACGGGAACATACGATTGCAGCTCAGGCCCTGTAAAATACAACTAGATGAATACACACACACACACACACACACTCGGTGGTCCTGAAAGTGCTGCGGCAGGGTTGACAGGGGCAGGAGGGCGGCGCCGAGGCTGACGCGGGTGTTAGGCATGGCAGGGCCACACCAGGTCTCCCGACGCGGTTTCTTTTTCTTGTCCAGTAAAGGTTGCGACTGCCCTCTTGGTAAGCTTGACACCACCACAATTGTCTTCAGCTCCTGTATCTTCACCTCAAGCTCCTCGTTCCGCCGCGCTTGTTCCCCCGGCATCTCCCGAACCTGTGCCACCTCCTGGGCCTTGTCTTTGTAGCGTTCCAGTTCGAGGGAGTGTTGCAAGCCCTTGACCTCCCGGGCATAGCGCTTGAGCAAGGCCGTGTCCGAGAGCACCTCGTTGACGATCGGCTTATTCTTGATGGATTTGGCTCGGGACGCAAATCTGAGGGTGGAATGGGTCTGTTCCACGGCGGCAGAGGTCACCGTGCAAATGATGGCGGTCTTTGAGTTGCCTCCGAGGGACGGCTGCAGGATCCTCGTCAGCTTGGAGTCGCGGAAGTTAACATACGGTTCTCCCTCGCCGAGTTGTGAGATGACGCGGCCCAGCACGAAGAGGGACTTGTTGATGAAGCGCCCTCCCGCAGCCTCTCGCCCGTCACCCCGGACTGGGAGGCGTTCTCGGAGCCCGCCCGGTCCACCAGGTTGAGGTGAGACGCTGTCACCGCTCCCTCGTCGCTCTCGTCGTCCCCTCGCTCTCGGGACTCAAGGATCACGCGCAAGCTGGTGTGCGAGCGCGAGCTGCGTTCGTTCATGTTGGTGCTGGCGATGTGACGGTTCTTCTCGCCCATCTTAACAGTGGCCAGGAGCTGCTTTTCACAGTTGGCGATCTCCTCCTTCAGCTCGGCGACGTAGAGGGTGCCGGTCTGGTCCTCCTGCACGGTGAGGGAGCGCGCCCCACACCGCCTGATGGTCAGGTTGAGAACGTGACGGCCTCCCATTCTGTGGGTAGGCGGTTCGAATCCTCGCGCTCCCGGGGATTTTTCACTGACAAATTCGGGCGGTTACTGTCCCCCTTGAGCAAGGGGATGGGGTTGTGTGGTGTGTGAGGTCCCAGCATTGCCCAAAGATCGGTAATAATGAGCTTCAAGTTCGCACTGAGAGGGTGAAACTGGCGATCACGAACCAGCTCGCGTGGACAAGACCATGGGTGGATAACACACACACACATATACACACTAAGGATGAATGATAAGAATGTTGATATGGAGACGGGGCCATACGAGTGCAGCTCAGGCCCTGTAAAATACAACTAGATGAACACACACACACACACACACACACACACACACACACACACAGGCTGTCTTCGTTGGTTCATAGAGAAAGAAATATTATAGTGCCTGTATTGTTACTATCAGATTAAGATAGTGCCACCATCCATGGCACTAGACTCCCAGGGAGACGGAGTAGAGCACCGAGGCCACAGTGTCATGACTAGCCTTAATATCACCTCATCTCATGTGCAGTTAATGGCCAGTACACAATGACTTCCTTGATGCACTTAGGGCTGTAGTGACACTTATGCCCGTATTCGTAGTCACATACCATCATTGTACGTGGTCATTGTTCACTTTTTGTCTTGTCCTAATTAAATCAATATGTCATGCCAGCTCTGTTGTGATTGCAATAGGAGTACTGTATGATTGCTCTACTACTTTCATGGCAGCTACAAGATCAAGTGAATCATTTTGACTGAGTAGAAATGGAACAAAATCATAGCAATTACCACGAGCGATCATGGTATGTGACTACGAATACGGGCCTTAATCTTAGGAGTGAAGGAATAACTCTGGACATAAGATTGACAGGAACTACCACGTGTAGGTCCCACTGCCTCTTGTAGCTTCCTTGTGTTCTTATGTTCTTATGACTTGATTGAGTAGCTAGGAAGACATCTATGAGAAGGTTGTGTGCCTATTACTGTTAAAAAGAGAAGGAATAGCTCTGGACATAAGATAAGTTGATAGAATAGCTTATGAGAGAAGGTATAATAACACTGGACATAGATAACTTGATTGAATAGCTGTATGAGGGAAGACATAAAGTTTCCTTAATAAATTAGTTGAAAGAAAATTGATGCCTATTGGTGATGAGATTAGTGAAGAGTTATGAGGATGTGTGCCTTTGCTACATATGATAACACACACACACACACACACACACACACACACACACACACACACACACACACACACACACACACACACACACACACACACAACATAGGTAGATACACACACACTAGGTAAACACGCACACACGCACACACATTATTGCCATCATGTTTTGGGTTCAGATAATCTTATACACTCCACCAAAGTAATTAGCAACATGATGATAATTACGGTTGTGCACTTGGCTATGAAAAAGAAAAAATGTGGATAAGTTACCTAATACTTTACATGCACACTTCTTCAATGTGTGGTGTTGTTTTGTTTTTATGAGGAGACAGGACCGGGTCAGCACAAAACTAGATATTGACCGACAGCTACTACTACTACTACTACTACAGTAAACCCTTGATAAACCGAACGCCGTGTTGCCTTCTAACAAGCCTCTGATATACCGAACTCTAGTTGGGCCTGTGCGGCGATTGGTGAGTCACGGAACATGTTGGCCGGCCCGTGGGTTTCGGTTTACACTGGGCCCTCATTGTGTTGGACTACTCCCTCGTGTGCCCTCTCGTCCCACATGTTACAGTGTACTTACCTGCCTATGTACAGTACCTACTACCCTGTACTTACCTACTGTACATAGTTTAACTTTGTTTGAACACGTATGACCGAACGACGCCCCTCATAAACCCAACAACCGATCTTCCTATAAACTGAACTATCGGATATTGCAATCAACCCTTCCCCCAATAGGCCCATAGACGATCCCGTTGTATAGGCCCGTGGTTTCGATCTTGATGGGTCTTATTGCGGGCACCAGTTTTCTAGTGACCAATAATTGATATTAGTCCAGCCCAAACCACCTAAATATTAGTGTTGCTGTGTGATTCAACGTAGTAACACTCATATTTATAGTTATTTTTTTTATTATGGTTAAAATGCAGTAAGGAAGCCACGCCCCCTGCCTCCCCTTCTATTCTACGGGGCAGCTGATTGGTGCATTCCTCGTATCATCATACCAATCACAATATCTTCACTACTTAACAGCGCGTGACCACTGAACAGCAATCTTCACTACAAAGGGATTTTTGATTTTGTCACCCTCTGTAGTGAAGATTGCTGTCCAGTGGTCACGCGCTGTTAAGTAGTGAAGATATTGTGATTGGTAGTGATGATACGAGGAATGCACCAATCAGCTGCCCCAAAGAATAGAAGGGGAGGCAGGGGGCGTGGCTTCCTTACTGCATTTTGACCATAATACAAAAAATAGACTATAGGTGGTTTGGGCTGGAATGATATCAATTATTGGTCGCTAGAAAACTGGTGCCCGCAATAAGACCTATCAAGATCGAAATCACGGGTCTATACAACGGGATCGACTATGGGCCTAATGTTTACTGTTCTACTACTAGTACTACTACTACTACTACTACTACTACTACTACTACTACTACTACTACTACTACTACTACTACTGCTATTTGTCAGGTGATATCAGTGCCACAAGCCTTTATTTTGCTCCTGTCTCCCGTCATTTAATCCTATCACAAGCCGAGTGGGTAGAAATAGGTAATGGTATGCATGTGTCAGCCTGGTCATTCTTTTCTAATGCCGCGCCGTGACTCTTTAAATTTCCTCAGAATTAAATTGTTTATCTGCCATTTATTTTTGAGCACTCCATTTTGGGACTTTCTTTTTGTGTGATGGATTGTAGGTTGTGAGAACTTTAAAAGATGATGATAAGTGGTGAGTTTTTGTAATGTTAATTGAAAGAAATAAGGATGATGGCTGAAGTTTTGTTATAATTTTTAAACATGGTATTTTTAAACATGTTTTTTTTTTTTTTTTTTTTTTTTTTTTTTTTTTTTTTTTTTCCCCCTATTGAAGGCTAGCTATCATGTGGCAGTGGAAAATGATAGTCACAAAAAAGATGTTAGTTTGTATATATACCTTTGTTGGAAAAAAAATCATGTAGTATTTAATAAGATTTTGTCGATTTTAAGCTGACAATTTGATTTGTGAAAGCTAAGAAAATGTTAGAGAATTAAAGGCTGTTGAGTTTGTTGGTGATTAGCAGTTCATTGAGACCAAGATAGAACAAAAAAAAGTTGAACAAAATTTGAAATATATATAAAAAGAAAAGTTGAAAAAGATAGTTGAATGAGGATAATTACTGTTAACTACTGCAGTGTTAAGGATTATGATGATGGTCTTAATTACAGCCTTGACTGGGAAATGTAGTGTAGTATTGAAATAAATAATGATACTGGATTTCATGTAGCTATTTTGTTTTTCTGTTGTATACGTTGACTAATTTATGTAGATGACAGCACGATGTATTTATGTTGTCTTATTACTGAACTATTATTAAGGAAAGCAATGCCATATCACTGAATGCAGAAAGTTTGGTTTATAGACACTTTGTATAATCATTATTGTGTAGTGTAAGTTATTGCTATAGGTGTCTTGCACGTGACGTCACAGCCCTCGTTGTGGGTGCGGGAGATGCGAGCTGGAGGACCAACAAACTCCACTGCCGCCCGTGTTTGCCAGCTTATGGTAATTTTCCCCTACCAAATATATGTTTATCAGTATAAAAGATATACTGTTATCTTCGGAAATTTTTGTTCTATAATATTATCAAATAAAAAACCGTAAAACATACTAAAGAAAGGCCATTGTGAGACTCAAGAAATATGCATGAACTTAATATTCACTTAAAGTAATCGTCCAGACCATTTCATCATTCCTGATTTAATGCAATCAAATTATAGCCATTAACGAGTATATCAACAATACGTCGTCACTTTTTGTATCCAGTCAGCCGTTTTTAAATAATCTGCAATCAAAATCTGCAAATTCCCTGAGTTCTCAAAACACACACAAGATTTGCAGACGCTCAGGCTACGTGACGTAGCATCAGGGAGGCTCCTCTTCCCGCGCTTGATCAGAGGCACGTAAACACAGAGATAAATATAGTACTTGAAGATATTTGGGTGTTTCTGATAGATTTTTTTTTGCTATATGCCACATGCATGCATCCTTTATGGGTGCAGCATGCTTCCTTCCCACACACACTCCTACACACCGACACCCTTCCCACACACACGCCTGCACACACGCCTCCTTCCCACACACACGCTTGCATACACGCCTCCTTCCCACACACACGTCTGCACACGCCTCCGTCCCACACACACGCATGGACACCGACACCCTTCCCACACTCACGCCTGCACACACGCCTTCACACCGACACCCTTCCCACACTCACGCCTGCACACACCCTCCGTCCCACACACACGCCTGCACAACCGGACACCATTCCCACACACGCCTGCACACACGCCTCCTTCCCCCACACACGCCTGCACACACGCTTCCTTCCTACACACGCCTGCACACCGACACCCTTCCTACACACGCCTGCACACACGCCTCCTTCCCACACACACGCTTGCATACACGCCTCCTTCCCACACACACGCCTGCAGACACGCTTCCTTCCCACACACGCCTGCACACCGACACCCTTCCCACAGACGCCTGCACACACGCCTCCTTCCCACACACACGCCTCCTTCCCCCACACACGCTTCCTTCCCACACACACGCCTGCACACCGACACCCTTTCCACACACACGCCTGCACACACGCCTCCTTCCCACACACACGTCTGCACACCGACACCCTTCTTACACACCTGCAACACGCCCTTCACACAGCTGCACACACGCCTCCTTCCCACACACACGCCCTCCACACGTGTGTGTGTGCAGGAAGGGTGTTGGTGCGCAGGCGTGTGTGTGGGAAGAGTGTCTGTCACAGCGACATTCACTGTCCGACACCGAAGTACAATCGCTCATCATAACATTTGCCGACAGGTGTCAGACAGAGTGTCTGCGGGCGTCCCTGTTCTGACGTCATCAATAACAGTCGTAGGCCTGTTGGAGGGGAGATTTTTTTTTCCGCGCGCTTTTTACAAAAGTCGTGTTTTTACGAAATAAGGCCTGGAAATCAATTATTTTTGGTGGATTAGGTGTTTTGAATGTACATTCAACATAATTAGGCAAAAAAAAAAAGGGTCTGGACGATTACTTTAAACTTCGCCAGTTAATAATTTGCGAGAAAACTTTTTACATAGAGAATATCAATAGAAGCGGAATTTAATTAGCTTTCCATTGATATATTTCGTTTTCTGATAAATGAATTAGCAGCATGCATAAATTAGCTTTAACTAAATAAATAACATGAAATCGGGTAATTTTTCCCATTGAGGTTATTTATTTAGTTAACGCTAATTTATGCATGCTGCTGATTCATTTATCAAAAAATGAAATATATCAATGGAAAGCTAATTAAATTCCGCTTCTATTGATATTCTCCATGTAAAAAGTTTTCTTGCAAAATATTAAATGGCGAAGAGTTTAAGTGAATATTAAGTTCATGCATATTTCTTGAGTCTCATATCTCATATCATGGGTCTCACCTTTCTTTAGTGTGTTTTACAGTTTTTTATTTGATATTACAGAACAAGCATTTCCGAAGATAACAGTTCATCTTTTATACTGATAAACATATATTTGGTAGGGGAAAATTACCATAAGCTGGCAAACACGGGCGGCAAGTGGAGTTTGTTGGTCCTCCAGCTCGCTCCGACGGGCGGCATTTGGCTTGAAGACGCTAGATCGTGACGTCAGTGCAAGACACCTATTGAATGCACAAGATAGATCAAGGAGTAGTAAATAAATAAATAGATGACAAAAAAACAGTGAATGGGAATGTGGAAGAAGCAAAAAGAACAATCAACAGTTTGGATGACCAGAGGAAAGAAAGAGAAAGAAACTAAAATATAGAGAAGACCGAACTAAAGAACAAACTAAGGACCCGACGAGAAGAAAGAAACACGCCAGGCAGTGATGAAAAATGAAAAGGACGCGAACCACAAGAATTCTGACAAAGCATAATACCAATCTACAAACACTTAAAAGCAATAACACTCAAAAGCAATAAAAAAATTAGAGCAATATAGCTAATATCGAATCTTGTTTCTTTCATCGCTGATACGAACATGCAGACGGATATATGCCTTATTGGGACAAAATATCCCAATAAGGTAAACAAGAAGTGGAACAGTGATAGTGAAAAACACCCAGAGATAATCAGAATTTCCTTGTACACGGTTGATGGAACAGGATGATTGGTTTCAGCAAATGGCAAATTGGTAGTGTTTATGTTTTAACCAATTCTTTGTTTCACCTATACGCAAGATGCCAGTAACCCCTTCGAGGGATGGTGGTATTACTGTGGTGTGTGAATTTGTAAAGAGACCATTGAAAAGGGAAGGGGTATGTATCTAGTTATAGTGGCGTGAATCACATGACAGGGTTGATGACCTCCTGGGACCGGCGATTCGCTTAGGGGCTTAAATGGAAAGCATGTGAGCTCTAGAAATAACCCATTTTGGGAAATGCTGGAACTCAGACACACATCCCCTTTCCTCTTGTAAAGGGTTTTAACAGTGGTGAGTAGAGTGCGAGGTGATGTTTTGCTTATGTGAAAGAAACCTTCATTTCTACCTGTTCCTCTATGAGTTCGTCTATCTGTCTAGCTTTACATGTCATTGCAGGTTCATTTAAGCTCCCTATAAGGAATGGGCCCATCCCCGAAGTCATCACTTGTCAGGTTGCATGGGCCACTTATCTCTGTCTATCCACTTTTTCCTTATAAAACTACAACTTACATATTCACAAACACAGGTGAATCCTACTACATCACTTGAAGGAGGATTACTGGTCATCTTGCGGTAGTAGGGGTAATGCAAGTTGGGTGTATTAGTAGATAGTACATAATGTAAACGGCCGCTTGACAGCTGTTTTGCTCTGTTTTTCTAAGCTAGTGACGTCACAACATGGCGCCAGTCGTTTTAGAGCGTATACATTTTCCTGCACTTAAATTGGCTGTATCATCAAAAATACTGTTCACATAGAAAAATCAACATCACTGCCCAACTATATGAGGCTTGAAGATGTCAAATCAATCCTTACCTCAAGTAGAGTAAATTGGTCCAAGAAAAAAAGGGGGGAAAACAAGGAAAAAGTAATAAAAGCAATAAACAAACTACAAAAGCAATTAAAAAGCAATAAACAAACTACAAAAGCAATAAAAACAATTAAAAAGCAAACAGAACTTAACTGAATCGAATCTTTGTTTACATTTAACATCGCTTATTACCAGAGACATGGCGGCGCGGGGTGTCCCTAATGTAAACAAACTCATTAAATCGCCCATTAATAAGGTAAACAATAAGTGTGACTAGTGAGTGAGTGACAGAAACACCACAGAGATATCAGTGAAGTGTTATGCCTCTTTGTAACACGGTTGAGAGATGGGAACAGGATGAAATAGTGGTTTATTGACATGGGTAATTGCGATGGTGATGGTGTTAATCTATTTGTTGACATTCTGGTTTTGTCTCACGCCCACCCACACCCGAGGCATGCGTGGGCGTGAACAAGAGGACCCATGGAAGAAGGTGAGTGTTTGTGTGTTTGATTTGTTATACTGGTGGTTGTAATTCACTGACGGTCTTGATCACGCGCTGGACACCCGATCGCCAGCTGTTACCCCATGGAAAGAGTTTGGAGCTCATAGAATAACCGATTTTTGGGAAATGCTGGGACCTCACACACCACATACCCCTTTCCTCTTGCTCAAGGGGGTATTTAACCACCCGCGTTTTCAGGGGAAGATTTCGAGCCTTGCGCGATGTTCGAACCTGTTTTTAATTAAAGTTAAATGCTCACACTACTTTGTAAATTTGCGGTTTAGGTCATCTCGCGATTTCTAGTCGAAACTTTTTCGTAAATAGTTTTGATGTGTTTTGAAAGTATCTGGCACTCGTTTTGGTAAATTTCCAGATGAACACCGAACTTCCTTTGGTGGACGAAACTATTTTTTTCTGGTGAGTTTTGATGTGCTTTGAATTAATTTGATAACCGTTTCTGTCGCAAATCAATTCTTTTTTTGCAAAAAGAACAAAAATAAACAAATTGAACCTAACCGAACCTATACCTAAGCTAACCTATACCAAATCTAACCTGACCTATACCTAACCTAACCTATACCTAACCTAACATAACCTTTAAATAAAAAAATTAAATAAAAAAAACAAAAAACAACAACATTATTTGCGACAGAAACGGTTAGCAGATTAATTTTAAAACACACCAAAACTCACCAGTAAAAATAGTTGCGTCCACCAAAGTGAATTCGGTGTTCATCTGGAATAAGGTATTATTTTACACTAGACCAGAATTCCCTACACAATTGGGAGTGTGGTTTCTGTTTACCTTAGTGGATTCTAGGAAACATTCTCTCAATGAGCTTCCGTCGCAAATCGCTACTTTTGGAGATGTGACATGTTGTTCATAGGGAGGCGAGAGACTGTTTACGTGCCTCTCACTCTTCTTCCTCTTGTGACCTGCATCGCCTCTGTTCTTCCCTTACCTCGGACACTTTTTAATGAGGATTTGGCTTTAGTCAGGAGGTTAAAACGTGGGGTTAGGTTAGATCAGGTTAAGTTAGTGAGTCTAAAGGTGGGGTTAGGTTAGTTAGTTTTCATATGTCCTATACTCTCCTTCCTACTAAAAACATCTTATATCTCCGAAAGTAGTGATTTGCGACGATAACTCATAAAGAGAATGTTTCCTAGACTCCAACAAGGTGCACAAAAACCACACTCCCAATGGTGTAGAGAATTCTGGTCCTAGTGTAACAATGTACCACCTAACGTAAGGTAATACATCTTTGTTATATATACATTATACACTATACTTCAATTTAACTAATCTAACAACTTAGCCTGCCCAGCGGAAAAGAGGGGGGGAGGGGCTAGCTAGTGGCTCCCCCCTTTCCCCCCTTCCCTTCCTTCTGCACATTATTCATTCTACAAATTACAATAGAATTACTGACTGCCGAAAATACAGAAAAACAGGCGTAACAGAAACCTTGCAACAAAGTGTAAATAAATATAAATACATGAAATAAGGAAACATGTCAATGGGAATACTACTTTAAGATAGGCTACTTTATTACATATGAATAAATACAAAGAGAGAGAGAGAGAGAGAGAGAGAGAGGGGGGGGGAGGAGAATGAGAAACGAAAGATAGGGGAAGCGAGAATGGAGGAAGGAAGGAAGATAGTCAAGGTATATGAGAGAGAGAGAAGAGAGAGAGAGAGAGAGAGAGAGAGAGAGAGAGAGAGAGAGAGAGAAAAAAAAAGGAAGGAGATAAACTGAAATAGGGAAATGTAAGACTAAGAGAGAGAGAGAGAGAGAGAGAGAGAGAGAGAGGAGAGAAGAGAGAGAGAGAGAGAGAGAGAGAGAGAGAGAGAGAGAGACAGAAAAGGGAAGGAAGATAAACTGAAATAGGGAAATGAAGACAGATAGACTTAGACTTAAAGACCTAACAAGAAGACAGACTTAAAGCTACATTACACATAGGGTAGAAGTAGACAGTAGAAGTCTGGACGTCGAAGAAGACAGAAAACACACATAACAGTAGAGGAGGATTCGGCCCCATAAATAAAATAAAAATAAAAATGAGTGTGTGTGAGAAAGAGAGAGAGAGAGAGAGAGAGAGAGAGAGAGAGAGAGAGAGAGAGAGAGAGAGAGAGAGAGAGAGAGAGAGTGAGAGAGAGTCACAGGTAATACTTTAATTCTTCCAGGTGTGTTTTGGTAAAGGGAGACGCGAGACTACGCCAATTTTCTCACTTCACCTGCATAAATTGACCACTAATTACCCTACCCCACCTTCCCCCTTCCCCACCATACCCCCATCCCTTCCCCAACCCTTCCCCCAACCCCTCTCCTCCCCCCACCTCCAGACACCCTATTATGCAATCTCACACAGTCATAATTTGCAATAATAGCAGATTCCCCGAACTTTTAGGAGGGAGGGGAGGAGAAGGGAGGAAATGGATTAGAGAGAAGAGGAGAGAGAGAGGAGAAAAGAGAAGAAGAGAGAGAGAGAGAGAGAGAGAGAGAGAGAGAGAGAGAGAAGAGGAGAGAGAGAGAATGGGTTAGGTTAGGAGGGGCAAGAATGAGAAAAAAAGGAATGGAAGAAATCATAGGAAGGAGAAAGGTAGGGACTGTTGATTTGAGAGAGAGAGAGAGGAGAAGGGGAGAGAGAGAGAGAGGGGAGAGAGAGAGAGAGAGAGAGAGAGAGGAGAGAGAGAAGAGAGAGAGAAGAGAGAGAGAGAGAGAGAGAGGTGTTAGGTTAGGAGGGGGCCGAATGGAGAAGAAAGGAAGGAAAGAGAAATCATAGGAAGGGGGAGAAAGGTAGGGAATGTGATTTGGAGAGAGAGAGAAGAGAAAAGAGAGAGGAGAAGAGAGAAGAGAGAGAGAGGAGAAGAGAGAGAAAAGAGGAGGAGAGAAGAGAGAGAGAGAGAAGAGCGGGTAGGTTGAAGGGGGCAAAAATGAGAGAAAAAGGAGGAATAGAAATAAGGGGATGAAGAGGAAAAAAAGGAATGTGATTTTGAGAGAAAAAAAAGTGTTGATAGTTTAAGGAGGGGCAGAATGAGAGAAGAAGGAAAGAAGGAGAAAGAGAGAGCAAGAAAGAAAAGAGAAGAGAGAGGCTTGATAGTGAAAAGGGAGAGAAGGAGGGAAAAGGGGTGGAAGAAGAGAGAGAAAAAAAGTGTGATTGGTTAGGGAGGGGGAGAAAGAAGAAGAAGGAAAGGGAAAAGAGAAATAAGGGGAGAGGAGAGAGGGGAGAGAGAGAGAGAGAGAGAGGGAGAGAGAGAGAGAGAGAGAGAAAGGAGAGAGAGGAGGAGAAGAGAGAGAGAGAGATATGGGTTAGTTAGGGAGGGCGGGGAAACATTTTTGGGGGGGGAAATAGACAGAGGAAAGGGGTTTGTGTGGGTTGGTGACTGTGCTTAAAAGGGTGACGAGGTTTGCTGGTGCTTTAATTGAAAACCAACAAAACATTG
>JACEEZ010014854.1:0-22500 GCA_016584305.1 Chionoecetes opilio
TTGCCGTTTTTGTTGGCAATACGGTTTTTCTGTCTTCAAAGTGTTTGCCTACTTAGGGGGTGCAAAAATGCTGGGCTCTTAGGCCCTGTTCCATAGGGGGTTTTTAAACCCGCCGGCCAAACCGCGGCGGTTAATTAAAATGAAGTAAATGGAGGCGTTCACACCAACCGCGCATTTTTTTCCTCCCGTCGCGGTTCCCGCGGGGTCGAGGTCTCCCCTTCCCCACCCCGCGGAAACGCGCGGGTCGTTTTACATGCATTTGGGGGAGCGTACCACTTGGGGGTTTTAAAGGCCACTTTACGTTTTCCATTTGCTTGGCCCGTGATCCTTCGGGGATCAGACGTTTTTGCCCTTTTTTTTATAGAAAAAATTTTTTTATTGGAATTAAGTTTTTTTCCTTCACAAATCAATGTTACTTACTCAAACAAATAAAGAGATTTTTGAGGTTATTTTTTGGATATAATGGTAGTTTGAATCCCGTTTTTCATATTGTTTGAACATTTGTGTAATTATATACAATATAAGGTTTCCCTTTTTTTAATGCTATATACAGATCCTCTCTAGCGGGAGCCAAATTTAATACTCCTCTTTTTATTATCTTAATAATTATAATTCTTATTATAATAATATCATAATATTATTTTTAAATAACCTGGTCGACCCCAAAAATGGTTCTGAGTTCATTGTGTATGGGTTGGAAAGCATTTTTGCTGCTGATTTCAAAAAATGCATTGCTTTTTCCTAGCTGATATTTTTTTTAAATATCGGCATTTTAAATTTTAATCCCTATTAAAATTATATAAATCAATCAATCATTGGGGGAAAAAAAAACCCCGGGGGGGCGCGTCGCCTCGCCCCACCCACGAAACCCCCTCCGGGGGTCACCACGCGCGAGTTCCCTGCAGGTCCTTTCCCCTACCCGCAACTCTCGACAAGAAAAATCAACTTGCCCAGCCACGAGCCTTGGGGCGCCCCTTGGGCCCCCTCCCGCCGGATTGTCTCTTACAGAACAACCCCATGGGAAGGGTCGGGTTTTAGGGTAGCGTGCCAAATGCCCCTATAGCCGAAATTGCGCTGACGGACATGCGGGAATAGCCTCGATTCAGTTCACGGTGCAATCGCTGATTTTTGACACGTAATCATCCCGCATACCCCTGTTTTTCGAAAAACTTTTTTTTTACCAAAAGGGATTGATTCGTCTCTTCAAGTCCATTTAGTTTCCTGTCTCACAACCATAGAGAAGAAGGATCCCCAAACGACTTGAAGATCCGGATCTTTTTTCCTCCTCCCCCGGTACCGACCCCAAATTTCTCCCGCTGAGCGAGTCCAAACACCGTGGGCAAAGCCCTCCGCCGTAAGACTTCTTGACGTACCCCCGCCGTCATTATGGACTTGTGGGTTGCGCTACACAAGTATGTAAAACTTCCAAGAGCTCATTGTCCTCGCCAACGCATGAAAAGACTGTAACTAATGCTTCTCTAGTAAGCTTCAACCCTGGACCTTGGTCTTGAGCCCGGAGACCTAAGTCCCAAAGGCTTTTGCTCCTCGTGCCAAGCGCCTCGAGATCCATCACGAGGACCTCTCCAGCGACTCAGCAAAATTACACTTACTGCACTCATCGGTAAAAACAAGATCAGTGATCTTGGTGTGGCCGAGGATGCTCCACTGGATGCGAACGCCGGATGCTCCATAATTATATACGTTATATATAATTATAAATAATTAATCGAAACATTCCCCCTACGTTAATATATATTACTCGTAATTTAATTACTGGTGGTGCCTGACCGCTTTATTAGGACCTAATGTACATATCTAACCAAAAAAATATACTTAAATTATGTTCCAAATATATCCGAAAATCTGCCACACACAAGAGAACATCTTGAAATAATATCCGAAAAATATGGCCAAATCACAGTAAATTTTTTTTTAACTTTTTATATTTATATAATATATATAATAGATATATATATATAGATATATATATATATATATATAAATATATATATATATATATATATATATATATATATATATATATATGTATTTTGGAACACACTTCGAGATTTTTTTTGAGAGAAAGATGCGGCTAGTCGAAGAACCATTCAGATCTCGCTGTTCTTCAGAAGAAAACAGTCAAGGATCTCAAATTGGTATTAATTACATATGATCAAAAACTATACCTAACACACAAAAGTACTCACCCTGCTCTCTAGTACATCAGAAGTGTTTCTGGAGTTTGCTCTTTCGTTTGTAGGAGCAGCTACTTAACACTTTTCAGCGTCCAGCAATAGTCCCCTATCATGTTGGGACTGAAATGTCCTTGATACGGGTTTCCATGGTGGCATGTCCTGGTGGAACGTTTCCCCCTCTCATCACTGACCACGCCAGATTCGTTTGGGAAGAAATCAAGATGTGAATGGAAAAAAGTTGATTTTGAGTGACATCCGAGCCCCTGCGCATGTAACTCTTGCAACATGTCCATTTACAGTTCCTCATAATTCGAATGCTCTAACACTACCTAGGTAGTTCTTTTAACAGCCAAAAAGCTCTTCCGGGCAGCTTTTTTCCAGGGCAGTTAGCTCTTTACAAAGTCCCTCATTGATTAGTTGACGAATTTGAGGGCCCAATTTGAAAACACCTGCCTTTGACTTGGCTTCAGTACAGTGCGTTTTCAAACTTTGCTAACAAATACTGAAAGCCAGCACCATTTGATCCATGGGGGCTTTCACAAATGTTTCATTACCCAAGTTTCAGATCATGGAAGGTAAGTACACCTTTTCCACTGTCAACAAGAGGTTTGTACTACAGTTGAAACCTGCCAGGTGCGTCTGTCGGTCGTGCTGGCCATTCCTTTTGTTTGTAATTTTGCTGTCCCGCTCTGAGTCCCACAAACCAAAAGAAACACATGTGCTTAGTGTAACCTAACTGGTGTACTAGAAGCAAGGAGATTACCTTCAGGGTACCCTCACTACAGATTCCACTGATTTCTTCATATTTAACCAGCAGATAAAACAAGTCTTCATATTTTCATAAGTTTCACTTCATTTCATGGCCAATGCGCAATTGGAACACTCGGAAGCTTATTTCCCTTTATGCAGAAGAACGGCCTTTAGTGTGTTTTTTTCCTGAAATCTATGAACAGCCGCCACTCACTCTTTATCATAAAGTGTGAGACTCACAAAGTTGTCCATGAGTGTGTCAACATCAAACAGTAACAGAGCTTGTGTTCCCATCTTGAAAGAAGCTTGAAAGTTCCTTTATGTCTTATGACTAAACGTGGTGATTAGAACTCCTTCTTGTAGCAAATTCCATTCCTTGAGACGAGATCCAAGGACTTCACTTTTCTCCTTGGGTAGATCTAGGTCCCTAGCAGGTCATGTAGCATTTTTCCTGACTGATGAATTTTTGGGCTCTCTGTTGTCCTGCCATTTCTTTAAAGTCTGTATCCATGGGATTATCCTCCTCGTTTCGAATCAGATTTCACTTAATAGCAACTTTGCAATTGGAACATTTGGAACTGGGAGATCAGGACCATGTGCAACAGGCCTGATGGCAGAAGTACATCAGGATACTGATTTTACTCGCTTTTTTACTGAATATCCTTTGATGTTAGTGAGGCAGAAGTAGCATCAGTCCTGTGATCCTTTTTGTTCACGCCAAACCATTGGATGCCGAATGCCATGCCTGATGGCCGTTTGCCACGCATCCATTCATTCAAGTGGTTCACACAGGGGTTACATGCTACGTGAAAGGGCCCACTCTTATCTTGATCACCTATCGTGCACTTTGAAGTAATGCAGATAAGCTGCTTTAAAAATTCTTTGTAAGAGGTGTCTTTCCCTTCAGAATGCAGGGGTAAAAATTTCCACATATGTAACAAAAACTGTCCGATGCAATTCACACAGTAACGGCGCTCAATCACAGCCCGGTTACAAGGTACTTATATACGGTCAAAACCAACTAAAATTAGGACTCCACTAAATCAAACACATCATATCTGCAAAGAAAAATAAAATGTTTAAACATATATATGCTTCAGTAGTTAAAAATGTACTACACAGCCTTCGAACCCCCCCGCCAATACGCATAGCGCGCAAAACCCTCCCCTGCTCACTGCACCAAACCCACACTGGGGGGGGGGGGGGGGGATCAAAAACACTGGCAACTGCCCTGAAATAGGCTTTAGGGAAAAGAAAAGATTAGAGTTTAAAAATGAAAACATTGTGTAATCTATTTCTGCTGATTTTCCCCCATATTTTTTCTGAATTGCCGTTCTGGTTTCTCAAAAAACTGGACGTGATAGAGTTAATTGAAACATCGATTCGAGTTTCAGCAGTCGATTTACCTTTAATCAGCTTCATTTAGTCCAGAACCATATCTTCATTTTTTTTGTCGAACCAGTGTAATTAAATATTCTTCTATTATTATTTCAGGAGGATTCTGCCCAAATATTAATCCTAAAAAAAAAAAGTCAAGTTGGACTTCCGCGGGGTAACTGAGTTGCCATGTAGTCAGGACAACACTCCACGTGGATATCTTCAAGGTTGTCATGGCAACGGACCATCGCTCTTCTGATTGGCTAAGGATCACGGGCCAAACAGTGTTGTAGTCAAGACGACACTCCGAGAACAAAGACCAGGACCAGACCCTTCGATATCAAGACCAAGACCAAGTACCATACCTTCCGAACCAAGACCAGCCCTCCGAGACCAAGACCAGAACCATTCCGAGACCAAGACCAAGACCAGACCCTCCAAAACAACCAGGACCAAGAACCCGGCATATACAAATATTTTTTTATAAATATAGACTATTATACTGAAACTTTTTTAGTTCCCTTACTGCGGAAATACTAACTTATATTGTCCTGTTTGTTAAGGAATGGATTTTTTTTTTCTCATTACATGTAACTATACCTTTGAATATAAACAGACTTTAATTGAATTATATCTCCATATAAGTCTTAGGGATCAAATGCAAAAATAATTTAAAATGCAAATTCAAAATGACGTCGTGCCAGCCTTGTCCGTAATGATTTTGCTTGAGAAAAGTACAACTGCTGTCTGCTTCTGGTTTCCGGTGTTTCCTTTATCAAAAAACTCCTTGTGGTCTTTGAAACGCGAATTTGATAACTGCTGAAGATGCCGACATGATTACTTAGTCCGGTGTGCGAACGGAAACTAAGGCGAGACTAGTCCAGTACACCTCAGTCTCACTGTTCCGACGTCCTATGTCACTGGCCAGACTTGAGTTGCCAGGTCCTGCCAATTTGTTTTTTTTTTGCAAGAAATTACTCAACAAATTTTGGAATATGCCGAAATATTCGTTAATTCAATTAAATTTTCTATGATGAAAATTGAAAGGGCAAAAAAGTAATGTGTGGAATGCTAAAGTATATTTTGTGGTTTGGTGCCCTGGCAACCCTGCTGCCAGATGTGCTCGATGTAACGACTAACGACTCTGGTGACGGGGGGTAGGGTAACGTTAAGGGAGGAATATAATTACAAAATTTAATATATGTGGAAAACTGAACATCTAGGTCAAATATTTTCCTGCTTTCATGGCGTTCGTTTGGTATGAAGAAACAACCATAGGAAAAAGCTATTTATGTGGTTACGACGGTTTTCCAAGCGAGCTAGCTAAACTTGTGGTGTAACGTGTAACGGAGGGTGCGGGATTGCATAGGCCTACACATTATATGAGTACAACTGAGGTAAACAGCGCTGCAAACATGCGTGCGTGCAAACGGAGATTATTCAAGCGAGAATGGCCACTTCCATCATTTTCGTCTCGACTACGCCGCACTCTATCAGCGCTCGCAGGGCTTCAGCTCATGATCATCACCGGGGGGGGGGGGGGTAGAGCTAGTCAGGCGTATCTATGACAGTAACAACGCTGTATGGCGCGCCGTGAAATGGACAGCCATGATTTTTTTCTGCGTGTATGATAATAAATTCCGACCTTTCCCCACGCCGCGAATGCACTTTTTAATCTTGGTCTCGCCCTGGTCTCAAAGCCAAACTCAACTCCGAGACCAGAAGCTTCGAGACCAAGATCAAGACCAAGACCAAGACCATATCCAAACCTGTCTTCGAAGACCAGACACTCTCGAGACCTACAACACTGCGGGCCGCTAGCCAATGGAAGCGTAATGTGGCCTCATCGCCAAGTGTGTACCGCTCCCATTCTAAGCATGTAATCGACCCGCGCGTTTTCTGCGTGAGTGGAAGGTAACCTAACCCGCGCGGGAACCGGCGGCGGGAGGAAAAACTGCGCGGATGTTTGAACGCCTCCATTGACTGGGACATTATAATTGAACCGCCCGCGGTTGTAAACCGCGCGGTTCAACCACAGTGGTGAATAATGTCGAGCTGTTTTCTGCTTTGTTTGTTTTGCCGTTTCGTTGTGGGCTGTTTTGTCTGTTGTTTGTCTGGGTTGTGTGTCCCTTGGTTGTTGTTGGTTGCTCTGCCACCCCCACTATACACTAAGGTATGCAGGCATTGTTGTATGGTTACTTGGTATAGAAACACCATAGTGACAAGTTGGGACCCCTTTGAGGTCGTTGGTGAAGCCTCCCACGGAGCGGCCTTTTAAGAGGCGGGGAGGATAATCACCGACAAAGCAGAATGAAAGGATAGTTTTGGCGCGTGTTAAAATCAAGCCCCCAGACCCTCGCCAAGACAAGAAGGTAAAACTGCTACAATACCTCTTCGCAAAACTTGATATACGTAGCAGGATATCGAAACAAATTATAGTTACATCGTTCTAACACGCAACGATTAGGAACCTGGACAACATATTCCAAGGAAAATGGGTGGGTCCAAGAATGCGAGCAGAAGACTTTTCTCTCCCATTCTCCCACCTGAGGTCCGCGCCAGGAGAAATATATAATCTTCAGCGTCGACAACATCATACACGCACATAAATGAAAAAAGAGATAGAAAAAGAGTTCGTGGGCAAAAAATGGATGGATCCTGATGGCACTGATAATATATATATAAAATTACCAAGGAACAACGTGATAAAGAATGTTTCAAACCACACCACAACAGCCAAAATAGCCACAGAGAGTGACATGCTTGGTTTTCAATATGAGAGAGCATCCCCCTCCTAAACCGCCAATCAAAATAGAAGAATATATCATATCAACACCTGTTTTAAATGTTACAAGATCGAAGACCCAACTTACAACCAGTGCCCAAGGGGAGGGAATATAAGAATATGCTCTAAATGCGACAGCAAACGATCACATGTGGAAAAAATGTATGTCCCTTAGCAAAGCAATGCATAAACTGTGGAGGACAGCAAACAGCACTTTGTGGCTAATAATGCCCCAGCCAGAAAAAAGATAATGACAGCAAAATCAAAGACAAAAGATAAGCCAAAAAAAAAGCACCTACAAGCCAAAAGTTCACTTCTACCACTAACACAAACATCAGGAAGCAACTACTCCACTAACATTAATCTGAGAAAAGATACAGCCGCAAGAATACTAACGTGGCATGTTACAACGCACACATGATCAATATGCTCGGCCGGAACATAAACACCGAAATAACCAGCTCCTGAAAGTCAACAATCTGGCCAGAAGTGAAATGCCTGATAACCCTCCTTCAATGGAAATATTACATATGGAAGAGACATGATGATGAGATGAAGAGAAAGACGAAGAACAAGAAATGGTCAATGAAATTGCAAAGAAGAACAGTAGAAGAAGACGTTGAACAGAACAGAAGAATACCGCACTCGAACCAAATAAGTGAAAAAACAAATGACTTGGAAATCATAACAAAGACAAGCGAAGATGGCCGGTAAAGACCAGAACCTGAGACAACTGATGGAAGGCATCGATACAGGGAAATGCAAATGGCTATATACCCACACAAACTATATGAAGATAAGTAAGAAAACAAATTAGAAGTAATGATATAAGTTAACAGAATGCTGGAGAATAGTCGAAGATCAGAAACGCACTTTTTCCATGAAAGGACCCCAACCACAAAACAAAGACTGAGTCAGAAAACTAAGCAAATAGAAATCCGAATGGGAAGTACACAATACCAATAAATATACAACATACGCTAACAACGGAGTCCAACACTACATACAATCATTCAACAACAAATAAAGTCCATAAAGATACTCCACATAATGTAGCACATTGGGAGGCCATACCGACATAACCTTAAGACACATATATGGAAATCGACCCGGACATAATCCTCATAAACAGTCCATGTTTAAAGGAACATGAATCACTACACATATACGGATATACAACACATAAAATCCATTCTAGCAACGAGATGCATGAATGGCAGCGCAATTCTAATAAAAATCCAATATAAGACATAAGATTACAGATAACTTTGTAACAAGACATCTACAAGTAACCATAGAAAACTACTCTCGGCCCCGTAAACATAGCCACTACTACTTACCCCACGTCGACCCTACTTACCATTCCCAGACTTTTGAAACTTTTCCTCCAACAACACAACCACTATATAATCATAGAAGCTCAAGCCTACCACCTCTACTGGGAAACCCAAAACAAATAACACGGTGGGAAAAGGGATAAAAAGAATGATAGACAACGACGAACTTAACCATATCTTGGTCCTAATTTTTCTACTTACATATCCAACAATGCACACGGCACACCTGATATAATACTAAGCAACAAAAAAGCTTTTCACAATCATACTACACAGACAGGCCCAGTAACATCATCTGATGACATCCCAATCATCTTCACAATAACATCATTAGCCATAAAAATACCTGTACCGCCCAAGTAGCCTACAACTTCAATAAGGCAGACTGGGAGGGCTTCCACAATACAATAAACACGAACATTAATACTGCTATAGGCCTACCACCTAGCAACAACGCCACGCAAACACAGATAGATGAAACAATCAATACATGGTATAACACGATCCTCCAAGCTATGGAAAAACATATACCGAGAACAAAGTATAAAACAGAGTTCAAAGCCATAACGAACCTAATTATAAAAAACTTACAGATGTACATAAAAAAACTAATACTCGCAGCAGAAACAAACGGATGGACACACAGCAAATTCAAAACCTTCAAACACCTAAAACAAACACTGGTAAAAGAGTGCCAAAAGCAATACTCAGCAAACTGACAAAACAAAATAACTTATCTTACAAAGCAATATAAACACCCCAAAGACTTCTGGCAAAACATAAAACGATTAAAAGGGAGCATCAAAATCATATCACCATAATCCTAGACAACACCTACACTACGGGTACTCCGTAGTGTAGGGGTAGCACGCTCGGTTCACAACCGAGAAGTCCCGGGTTCGATCCCCAGGCGGAGCGGAAATAGTTGGGCTGTTTCCTTAAAACCCGAGCCCCTGTCCACCCAGCAGTGAATGGGTACCGGGTGTTAGCCGGGGGTTTTGTAAACCCGCCTCCCGGGGTGCTGGCTTCGGCCAACACTATAAGCACTAGTAGACAGCTCTCTAGGGGTAGTCTGAGAGAGAGAGCTGTCTGATTACAGTGGAAATCCATATCAGCTGCGTCGATAACTGACGAAATTCTTCAAACATCAACATCAAACATCAACAACAAAAAACACTATGAGAAAGAAGAAGTCTTCCGTAAAATATGGAAAAATGTTTTTACATCAGTCCGGAAGAAAACGCCCACTTTGACGGAGACCATGAAAAAACAATAAATGACTACATCAGAGACAACAAACCATTATTTACACCTTACGACCAAGCAGACATCAGCAGACTGGACAACACTCAATACATAACACGCAAAATCACAACAATAGAAATCAACATGATCATAAAAAGTCTTAAAAACAACGCACCAAGCCATGGCAGAGTCAAATTAACAAACCTATTTTTACCAACATGCCTCCGCAAGCAATAGAAGTCTATAAAGACATAATAAATCTCTCCCTCTCAATGGGATATTTCCTACCCAAGTTCAAACACGTCAAAATAAAGCTTATACCAAAACCGAACAAAAGCACTACAGACCCCATAAAGTATAGACCAATATCCCTACTCGAGGTTCCCGGCAAGATTTTTGAGAAAATCTATAATAATATAAGCGAAAGTGTGTTTGTGTGTGTGTGTGTGTGTATGTCCGCGATAGGTGCCGCTCCCAGTGCCCCAATCCCATCATATGGCACAGTTTTGGAACCAGGTCGACCAGGGGAACATTTTAAGCCCACTTATGGGATGATCCGATCACTTTTTTTTTTTTTTTAGCAGCCTATTAGCGAGAATACGTGAATAGACATTGTAAGCTGGGGTTGCTACACAACGCCAGTATTTCTATTTATTCATGGGAAAAAAGTACTATTGCGGGCTTTACTATAAGACCTTTTCTGTTGCTGTTTCGTTACATTAATATATGTAGATAATTTTCTCGCATGTTTTTAATGAAAATGGGACATTTTAATCGTAGAATAAGCATTTGTCAAATGATTCACTGCGCGCCCACTATTCCTATTATTATAGTGTTACGATTGTAGTACTGTAATCATGTGTGTGTATGTGTGAATGTTTGGGTGGCGTGCGAGGCAATGTGTGTGTATGTGTGAATGTCTGGGTAGCGAGAGGCAGGAGTGAGAGAGGTCTGGCAGGGGCGCGCCGACGCGCGAAAAGGACAGAGGAGCAGTCGTCGCCCGTCCATGGTAACGCTCGGATCTGTTCTCCCGCTTCTCTCGCCTATACGCCTGTGCCCTGGAATGCTTGAAGCGTGTGCTTGTTTGTGAAGATAAGTGTATACACTCCCCTCCTGTAACTGTGTGTGCCTTCTCAAGTATCATGCAAGGAAATAAATGAAAACGTGAACGAACTGAGAAGGGAGGAGCAGGGCATTAAGGCAGAGGAGGGGGGGGAAGAGCTGCCCCTGTCCCTAGGTGACGTCCCTGCAGACCTGATGCAGGGCATTAAGACGGCGCCGTCAGGAGGGAGCAGTGAAGCAGCGCTGCCTGAGTACGTCGCCGCGATGGAGGACTCTTGCCTCCTGGGTGGCGCCCCTGTAGACCTGATGCAGGGTGAGGCGTGCGTCGGTCCAGAGAGGGGGACGGTGGGGATGTGCGGAGGAGAGGTGCCCTTGCTCGCCGGTGGCGTCCCGACGGAGGTGGTTCCGGATAAACGGCGCTCCAATCTTCGCCTCCCTGCCCCGCCTACTTCAGGAGGCACACCGCCCACCCTAACACCTTCCTCTCCTCCCCTTCCTGCCTCGCTTTCCTCATCCCAGGGCCGCCCTGCAGGGCGTGGCCGTTCGGGGGGGCGTGGATCGTCGCTGTCTGACGGAAAGGCGGCATGGAGGGCCTGCCGGGCCCGTTTGGCGGCGCTGGCAAGCAGCGTAAGAGTCAGGAAGGGCCTTGCTGGGGGTTTGCCGCCCAGACGGATGTGGAAGGGCAAGAGACCCGCTTACTTCGCCTCGGCATGGGGCCACCCGAAGAAGGGCCGCAGGCGTGGTGAGCGGTGGAAGCCGCGGGACCAAAAGTGGAGGCCTCCGAGAGCCAGGATGAAGGAAGCGTCCCCATACCTGCCGCTTCTGCGCTACCAAGAGGATGGCGAGCGCAGTGGGTGGCCTCCGCCGAAGCTGTGGCAGGTGGATGATGGTGGAGGAAGGCTCCGACGTGCCTTCTGTCATACCGGCGGCCCAGCGCGTTCCTGCTAAGTTTCTCCCGCACCTTCACCGGCGTTCTGCAGTGGAGGGCATGGTCTGTCGGGAGGGTCGTGGCGCCTTTACACCGCGAGACTGGAGCAGTGGAACAGAGGAGAGCTGCGGGGCCCAGTGGAGTGTGGACTCCTGGACTGTGGCTACCTCTGAGGCGAGCCAAGGGTGGAGGTAGTCCCTGTGCATGGTTGTGGCGTCATGCGGTTGAGGTTGCAGCTCTGTTCCTGCTGGTGGGTCTCGCGGGAGAAGAGGAGGGCTGCCTGGTGACTTTCCGACACTGCAGCGGCTGGTGGATGGCGATGTAGGGTCTTGCAGCTCAAAGCTGTGGTGTGGCATTGTAGAGTGGTGGTGAGGAGGTATTTGCGCTGTTTTGAGTAAGTGCCGGGGGAGGAACCCGCCACCGCTTATAGTGGCAGGTTCTTCCTTCAAAACAGCGGAAGGATTGGACCGGCTGGGGACTTGGTTAAAGTTCCGTGCGGGGTGGATATTCGCTTGGTGTCGACGGCCAGCGAGGAGGTTAATTGAGGTAAATGATAGTCGATAAGGTTGTGCCATCGAGGAGGCCTGCGGAGCGCCTGTCGGACAGACGGCGACGCAGAAAGGGGGGTGGATATTCGCTTGGTGTCGACGGCCAGCGAGGAGGTTAATTGAGGTAAATGATAGTCGATAGGGTTGGGCCATCGAGGAGGCCTGCGGAGCGCCTGTCGGACAGACGGCGACGCAGAAAGAGCGCGCGGGATGGTGGGTAGCCGCGGGTGTGGTGCGTGCCACGCTGACGGCGACGCAGCAGAAGAGAGGTAGTGGAGTGAGGCATGCATGTGGTCTGCTCCATGGTGATGTGAAGGTAGAATCATGTAATTGTTGCTTCCATTGTAAAGAGGAAATTTAATTATTGGTTGTACATGTATTATGTTTCTGTATTTTTCTTAAGTGCTAATTAAGATGTGGGTGTTTTTCTGACCGAGACGGTCAAGTTGTAAGGAGGGGATAATGTTACGTGTAACGTAATTGCATGATGTATTGGGGGAGAAGGCTGTATATGTTCTATGTGTATGTCTGGGTGGCGCGCGAGGCAGTGTGTGTGTGTGTGTGAGGGTGCCTGGTAGGTACGACCTTGGACCCAGCAGTGAGGCGAGGCTGCCCGGGTGGGAGTCTGGGGGTCGGTGCCAGAGGAGCGTGGCTAGGCAGTCACGTGGGGACCAGGAACGAGGGAGGAAGCCTCGTGTCGGCGGTCGGGGTATCGCGTGGGGGGGTGATTGTGGCGTGGGTGGAAGGGAATTATGTGTAGTTGTACTGAGGAAGGAACTGTGTGCCTGTAGGGATACAGAGTAGCCCTTGCGACCATCTGCAAGAGATGGGATGGCGACTCTGTAACTGTGTACTGACTGTCTTTGTAGTGAGTGTGGCTTTGATTCATTAAACCCAGACCTGTCGTTTGTGTCCCCTTCGCCCCCTGTGTTTTGACCTCGTGTACCACTTAACTCGCCCTCATCTTGACACACCGAACTCCTGTAGAAGTCGCCTGCAGAAGTGAGTTGCCTGCAGCGGCTATTGTTAACGTAAAACACCTTCTCCTGCATAGCCTATACCTGTAGCACCTGGGTGTGGTGTGGTAAGGTCCAGGAGAGGAGTGAACAGCATAACAATAGTATGAAGGGCCAGAAATATACAACTTTTCCTACACAGAGAGAACTTTCTTGATTTATACATATATATAAATGCAACTGACGAATACCAGCAAAGTATATAAGAAACATTAATGTGTACAGCAGTGTATTGATGCCTGAGGTACGACACTTTCTTCCGACTAAAACACGTGTTCTTTATCCCCAGCACCCCCTCCCTCCCTTGTCAGCCATCCGTGCGATCGTACGTCTGGCAGCGTATCTTCCTGATACAGTTTTCGAAGATTTCTATATACATATGCTATGCCACTTGGATCCGTAACTTTCTTACAGTCATACTTCACTTGAACAATAATACTTATATACCTCATATTTATCACGTTCATATTAATCATGTATAAGACATATACAAGTACTACAGATATTCAGTCATATATACGAAGATTGTGATTAACATGGAGATTGAAGTGTATGGGATATGTATGTGAGTAATTCATGATACTATGAAAGTAACTTCATTACTGAGAGGGGCTCTTATGTGGAGTAAACGAAAAAAACTATTTACGAAAAAAATATTAGTCACCCATGTTGCCCGCACGGGAAAGCGGAAAAATGTAAACATATCAGTACATGGGACCTCTGGCCTCTGCGTCTAAAGGCCTATTGTGAAAAAAAAAGTGGGTTGCGAGAATTGAGGAAACATTAATGTAGGGTGATGGGTAATGGGTGTGGGGTGATGGGTGAGTGAATGGGTGGGGGGTGATGGGTGAGGGACTGACTGACGAAGCAACTGACGAAGAACTAAAGTAGTGGAGGATTCTCGAAGTCATCAAAGCTGCCTTTGAACGACCAATCGCGGTGATGTAGCATCTCGTCTTGCAATATGTCAGCTATGTTCTTAAAGTTTCCGATGAGCTCACCACTATCTAGCATGGAAGACTGATACTCCATTGCTTTGCTCACAGCTGTTTGAAGAACAATTTTGTCAGGCTCATTTCGTCGAACTGATTTGATGAAGCGGACGTTCGAAAGGCGTTCAGTAATTAGGCCTTTCAGGTGCTTGCGGTAGTTTCCTGTGCTACTAACTTCTACTGGGTACCTCTTCAAAATTGACAGGTATTCATTGCTCAGTTCAGCCATAGTCACGGACACATCGTCACCAACTAGGGTGTTCTGGACAATGAGGAGGAACTCTTCATCACACAGGGAACGGATAACCTTCATGTCATCGAATTTTACTTGTGTGCAGGTGCGCTTCGCATACTGCAAGCAATTGCGGTGGTAGTACTTCTCGAGAGCGGCTGCATCTCC
The DNA here is from genome assembly GCA_016584305.1 of Chionoecetes opilio. NCBI lineage: Eukaryota > Metazoa > Arthropoda > Malacostraca > Decapoda > Majidae > Chionoecetes > Chionoecetes opilio. The sequence continues at coordinate 14,636 of JACEEZ010014854.1, forward strand.
TACTTCCTCCAAATCAAACACACAAGTCCTAACATGATCATCTCGAGTTTCCAGTTTAATTTGCAGGAAAGTGTGACCCATATTGTCTGAGAAGACACGGTGCAGAGGTTCAGAACCATCATCAGAACAAAATCTGCATGATGCAAACATGCATGCTATGGCTTTCTGGGTAGTTTTTGTTCGTTTAGGGCGGGAGCCTACTTCAGCGGATGGACGTCCGGGTCCTCGCCGAGAGCATCCAGGGCTGTTGAAATCTGTTCTCTTAGCTCTCAGTCTGTCAATTTTGGTCTTGTTAACAATCAGTTTTCGACACTCACTATGGTAGTAAGCTGAAGCTCGATCAGTTTCACTCAAATTTTCTAGGCGATCGGTAATGATTTGCAAATCATTTTGACCTAAGGCCACCCTCTCTTTGCAACAGTCCAGAAGTTCTTTGATCATTGCAGGATTGCTGACAAGTGTGCGAGATCATGTTGCACCCTCATGACAGATGATACAAGCAGCCCTCGTAGACATGGCTGCTCAAGGGTCTTGACTTTAGCCAGTCTATACGTTACACCTGAAACCAAAAGGTGAAATATAAATGTCCTATATATGTTACAGAGGATCCAAGATGCCTTATCTCTGAAATGAGTGGTCTGGTGACAAAAACAACTGCTCCATTCAGCTTCCTGTACCTGAAAACCCTGGAAAAGAGGTATTACATGACAAGGTTGTTAACATCGTGACAAATTTTGTTGATCGGACCCCATTCAGACCCCGTTGACATCATGCCTCCGCCGGAAATTGATGATATTCACTTCCGGTCAGCTCGAAAGTCTCATAAATGGATTTGTCATCATCAGAAACCCATGAAATAATACCAAGATCTTAAAGATTGGTTCATTATTAGTGAAGTTAGTAGTATTGTCAGTTCCGGGACCCCCTGGACAGAAAGCGCACCCCAAAAGGGGGTTCCAGGGGTCGAAAAATTTGGTTCCCTCCATTTTCGCACAGTATAACCCCAAATCAACCAGGAAATGCAAAAAAATCTATTTTGACACGCAAATCCTACGGGAATACAAGTCATACTGCACTATGGCAACAAAACATCAATGCTACGTGGTCTTGAGAGACGTGTCCAAAGCCTTTGATAAAGTATGGCAAAACGGCCTCAAATATAAAATATTAAAAACAGAAATGCCAGACATAATAACCAAAACATTATGCGCATTCTTAGACAATAGAACAGCAAACATTCACATCAACGACTACAAAGGAACAAATTTCTCAATAAAAAGCGGAGTACCTCAAGGGAGCTCGACTCTCACCTACCCTATACACTGTATACACAGCTGACGCTCCACCTTCATCATACGGTTGCACTAATATCATTTACGCAGACGACATAACCCAAATTATCACACATAAAAGTATATATAGGAAATTCATGGCAAAGAAGGTAGAACAGGAGATAAATCGAATAAACGCCTATGAAAGGAAATGGAAAATACAAACAAACACTACCAAATTTCAAATCATCCCACTTGCAATAAGAAAAATCGAACCCATAGAAATACATGGAACCATAATTCCATACTCAACAAAAGGTAAAATATTAGGTCTTCATTTCAACAGAGTTGGCATTGAAAACCACATCAAAGAAAACAGAAGAAAGGCACAGACAGCACTAACAACACTATATAGATTCAAAGAACTACCCCAAAACATAAAGCTACATGTAGCAAAAGCCTACGTCCTTCCCATCTTAAGCTACCCACCCTATCCGTTAAACACCCTCAGCAGATCTTCCATGATTTCATTACAAACTATACAAAATAAAGCACTAAGATACGCACCGGATGAAAGATATCCATACAGAAGAAACACCAAAGAATTACACCAACAAGCTGACGTTAACAAGAAACGTTACCTTATAATAATTATGAAAGAGGCCTCAACACAAAAACAAGACTGCTCGAAATACTAAAAGACAGAACATATGAAGAAATTATCACAGACCAAAACCAGCAAGAACATGGATGGTTCAGAAAACCAATCAAACAATTAAATAAAGTAAAACCACAACCACTGTATACCTACAATCAGCCAACAATAGCAGGAACTAACAATGACCACGCCACTCCATCGAGTGGCCATCGAGGTCACTTTCCACGCATAGCAAAGTGCCCTGCTAACAAGGCTCAACGTCGCCTTTGCCTTCGCTTTGGCCATTACGACTCATGCTGCAAAGGACAGCAGAAGGACCGACGCACGTATTCTAAACGTGGAACCTCAGGTAGTAATGGTGCTTCCCCTACCTCTGGCCAACCTCGGGACGCAAGACACAACAGTTGTCGTCGCATGGGTTCTCCTTACTCCAACTCCAAGATGCCCCAAAACATATGTGTACTCATCACGCATGGAGATGTCACTTCACGCCTGCTGATGATGCCTGACACAGGTGCTGACATCTCGGTGATTTGCCCGCAACACCTAGAGAGTCTGGGTATTCCCCGGAATAGCCTACAGCCCCTTTCGCCGACTACAACGTCGATGGCTGATGGTTCCGAGATGGCTTCTGCTCGCGGTACATTCTCGGCTACTCTCACTTTAGGCGAGCGGTCCTGCTCTGCCTGGATTCGAGTTTATGAGGGCATCCCGACTCTACTTCTCTCATATGGCCACTGTCAAGAGTTGGCCATCATATCTCCAGACTTCCCGAAGCCAATCTTAGAAGTCACGCATGTGAACAGATACACAGAGCTCCCTTTTTCAACTACCATGTCACCTTCACAGGCCAAGGCCTACTTCTTGAAGGAGTTTCAGGACGTTTTGGTAGACAAGGCTGCTCTAGGATCCACACCACTTAAACCTATGGTGGGTCCTCCCATGAGGATTTATCTTAAGGATGGTGCAGTACCGTTCGCCATCTACACTCCTCGTCAAATTCCCCTGGCCTTCAAGGACCAAGTCAAGAAGGAGCTTGACTCTATGGTAGCCCAAGGGATTATCAAGCCCGCTGGTGACGATCCTTCGGAGTGGTGCCATCCGCTCGTCGCCGTCGCCAAGTCTGATGGTGGAATACGCATCACAACAGACTTTTCCAAGCTGAATAAGCAAGTGTCCCGCCCAGCCCACCCTTCACCTACACCCTTTACTGCTATTCGTAGTGTGGACCCGAAGGCTCGTTACTTCACCACGGTGGATGCTCTCTGCGGTTATTGGCAGATTGAGTTAGCTGAGGAGGACCAACACTTGACCACCTTCATTACGCCATATGGACGGTTCCAGTATTGCAGAGGACCGATGGGCTTCGCAACCACTGGCGATGCATTCTGCTTGCGTGGTGATAGGGCCCTGCAAGGCATAATTAATTTTGTGCAAGTGGTCGATGACGTACTGCTGTATGATGTGGACTACATTACACATCTTCACCATATCCATGAAGTACTTACCAGGTGTCGCAAATACGGGATTACCCTCAACAGGAACAAATTTGTGGTCGCCGCACCTCAGGTAGACTTCTGTGGTTTCAAGCTCTCAGAAGATGGCATCACGGCTGATCAAGAAAAAGTCAGCGCAATCAGGGACTTTCCCACTCCAGCTAACTTGACGGACGTCAGGTCATTCATGGGCCTGGTGAATCAGTTGGCTGAGTTCACCCCTGATATATCTGCCGCTGCTCACCCGCTACGCCCCCTGATGAGCCCCAAGAGAGCATTCTTGTGGACTCCGGACCACGATGAGGCCTTCCGCCACGTGAAGACAGCCCTCTCCAGTCCACCAGTTCTCGCTCCATTCGATCCAGCCCTGCCCACTATCCTACAGACGGATGCTTCGCGTCTCAATGGCCTAAGATATGCCCTCCTGCAAGATAATGTCAATGGGCAGTTACGATTCAGTTCAATGTGGCTCTCGGTTCCTTACCGATGCCGAGACTCGTTATGCCACCATTGAATTGGAGATGTTGGCTGTGGTCTGGGCGATGACCAAGTGTAAGTTCTACTTGGTGGGACTTCAGAACTTCACCTTGATGACTGACCACCGCCCACTCATTCCTATTCTTAATCACTACACGCTGGACGCTGTAGAGAACTCTTGCTTCCAGCGTCTAAAGGAGAAACTCTTGCCATATGTCTTCAGAGCCGTGTGGCGCGCGGGCAAGTCGCTCTGCATCCCTGACGCCTTGTCCCGCGCCTCTGTCAGTCGCCCCACGCTTGAAGACGAGACGCTGTGTGCAATTGCGGCCGCCTCCCTTTAGAACCGTAGTGACTGTGAAGGCCATCAAAGCAGCGGAAGAGGATGACGACAAGACCCTCGAGGATCTCCGAGCAGCAGCAAGAGCCGACTCTGCGTACGTCCGCCTACTCAACTGCGTGACTTCGGGATTCCCTGCAAACCGCTACGACCTTCATAACTCCTTGCTTCTGTATTGGAAGATACGGGACGACCTCTACGCCGATGGTGACCTCGTCCTGTATGGAGCAAGGGTTGTGGTTCCTGCCGCCTTACGCCGCCGCACCTTGACCCACTTGCATGACAGCCACCGAGGTGTCGAGGCGACTAAACGACGGGCGAGGCAGGCTGTCTTCTGGCCAAGCATTAATGCTGACATCACCGTGGTCACATCACCGTGGTTCAAGCCTGTGATCCATGCCAGATCCTCCTGCCGAGCCAGCAGTAGAAACCCCTACTGAGTGACGACCACCCTACGAGACCCTTTGAGTCCGTGTCAGCCGACTTCTTTGCTGTAGCAAGGAAGTCCTTCTTAGTCGTCGTCGACCGACTCTCAGGGTGGCCTGTGGTCGTCCCTTGCAAAGGCGACACTACGTCCGTCGCTACCATCAGAATCTTCTGCCGCTACTTCCGAGAAGTCGGTGTTCCCCTCCGCCTACGGACCGATGGAGGCCCCAATTCACCAGCCAGGAGTTCCGGCAATTCATGGATGGATGGGGAGTCCGACATGTGGTCTCGTCGCCACATTACCCACAGTCAAATGGTCATGCCAAGGCCGCAGTTAAGTCTGTGAAGCACTTCATACTCAAGGTGGCGCCTTCCGGTAACATTGACTGTGAGGAGTTCGACCGCGGTCTACTGGAACTGCGCAACACTCCCAACTTCACAGGACGCTACCCTGCCCAGATCCTCTATGGACATCCGCTTATGTCTTGTGTCCCTGCCCACCCCCAGTCCTTCTCTAAGGAGTGGCAGGCCAAGGCCGAAGACTGTGACCTCCGTGCAGCTGCCCGTGCCGAGGACGTTACAGCTTGGTACGACATGCACGCCCTCCCCCTACCCAGGTTGAATGTTGGCCAGTATGTCCGCCTTCAGGACCCAACATCTCACTGCTGGGACTAGGTCGGGGTTGTAATGGGTGTCGGCGACAGGTCCAGGGAATATCAGGTGCGTCTCCCTAGTGGTCGTGTGTATTGGCGAAACCGCCGTTTGCTTCGTCCAGTGCAGTGCCATAGGGATGACTCCCTTCCCCAGTGTGAATCCCAAAGTGTTCATCCTTCCCCTGTGCCCCGTCGCTCTGTGAGGCTCCAGAACAAGGAGTTCGCTCGAGAATGAAACTACGAGCGTGAGAGGGAAGGGAGGTGTAGGATAGGGAAATATTCACTGTTATCATGTCCGTAGGATTATATATTATTACGTATGTATAGCGTACGACAATGTAAGACCTTACGTCTGGCAGCAACAATATAGCTCGCTGCCATCGTTAGTAGCAGAGTAGCGTAGGATCGAGACACACTGAGGCCACACACTCTGTGCCCCCATCCTGTATCCCGTAGAAGAATAAGAAATAAGAACCTACCAGAAGCTTCCTAAGGACTTTCACTTATCCCTGGATTACGTGGATAAGGTGATACATTCTCCCGACACACCTACTATACTTTTTTTTTCCACACTTCTCTTCTTCTCAAACTTTTTCTTCACCCCACCTATCTATCCCCCCCACTCACTCACACTTCACATCAAGCCTGAATATGGGACGAGTTAGTTCAGAAACGTCTCAATCGATAGGACAACTTCTGAATAACATATCGGAAGAACACAAGAAAATTGTACGGCAAATGTGCATAAAAAGCTCAATAAAGGGGAATATTTGACTGCTTTCAACCTCGTTTCCCTAAGAGAATATATATAGTATATATATATATATATATATATATATAATATAATATATATATATATATATATATATATATATATATATATATATATATATATATATATATATATATATATATTATATATATATATATATATAATATATATATATATACATAATATATATATATATATATATATAAATATTATATATATATATATATTATATATTATATATATATATATATATATATATATATATATATATATATATATATATATATATATATATATATATATATATATATATACTGAAAGCAGTCAAATATTCTCCTTTATTGAGCTTTTTATGCACATTTGCCGTATAATTTTCTTCTGTTCTTCCGATATGTTATTCAGAAGTTGTCCTATCGATTGAGACGTTTCTGAACTAACTCGTCCCATATTCAGGCTTGATGTGAAGTGTGAGTGAGTGGGGGGATAGATAGGTGGGGTGAAGAAAAAGTTTATATATATATATATATTATATATATATATATATATATATATATTATATATATATATATATATATATATATATATATATAATATATAATATATATATAATATATACTTAGTTCCGTCCGGTGCAACTCGGCCACTGTTTCCACTTTGGGTAGGCGGTTAGCTGAGTGGTTAGCGTCTTGGAATGGTGAATTCCATGTACCAAGTTCGAATCCTGTCGGGGGCATCTCCTCTGACCATCTTTAACAATGTGGATAAAAGCCTGGTAGATGTGAGCACAAATTCCCGAGTTCAAGTCCCGGTAGAAGCAACTGTTTCTTTCATCGTCGAGTTTCCGAAGATACACGCATGCTGCATGAACCTTACCTTTTGACTGCGAATACAAGTGCGGCGGAGGGCACTAGGCGGCAGCATGAGCCTCAGGTCAAACCATCACAGGAACCATCGCCGGTGTCAATACAAAAAAACAGCCTTTGCCACCACGGGCGACGGTCAACCATCACAGCCGTCCAGTATGTGCAGGGCCAACCACCTGAGCCCTCAAGGAAAAAAGAATAGCCTACAGGCGCTGTAGGCTCCAACGCTAAACATATAATTTTTCCTCCATCGTCAAGTGGCCGAGGTTTACTCACATAAGACATGTTGTCCATCGAAGTGCTTCGAAGGAAACCCGTAGGGGTGGCATGAGCCTTTACCATTATGAAGTGCCATTATGAAAATCCTGTCTGCGCCACCTGGGGTAAAAGATAACCATTATATCCATAATTAAAATGAGCCCAGACGGCTAAGCATTAAAGTACTCATGAAGGGAACAAAAAATAAGCCTACAGGCGCTGTGGGCACTAAAAAGAAAAATTGTAAAGTCTAACAATGTGTGCAATAACTATAGTCTGCATTACATGGTCATTAATGAGAGGGCTATTTATTTGAGATTACTTGCGGGTGGAAAAAAAGTAGCAAAAACTATAACATATATTTCATCAAACAAAATACCCATATATGGAAGGTACACCAACTGATTAACAGAGACTAGGAACTTAATGAAGTTTGGAAAAATATAATATTTAACGCACAGGTTTCACGGGTACCAGGTTGTGTTGGAGTGGCACAAATCAAACAACAGATACTGACTTTAAGAAAACATAGAAGTAACGCAACAGATATATAAGAGGCAATTGGTGAACAACCTTCAAGGAGATGAGAAATAACCTAAAGGGAAAAATAGATAATGTAGAAAAATAAACAGCCATGTAATGTAAAAAAGTAAC
>JACEEZ010014854.1:27500-30000 GCA_016584305.1 Chionoecetes opilio
TATCGCGGACAGACAGACAGACAGACAGACAGACAGACAGACAGACAGACAGACAGACAGACAGACAGACACACACACTTTCGCTGATATTAGTATAGATAGATAGAAGTATTGGTAAAGTATTACAGCATTATAAATTCAAAAAGCATAACATTAAATTTTAAAGCTTTTCCCTAGTGTAACAAAACGAGAGCTATCCTTGGTACGACTAGTTTAAGGTACTTGCCAGAAATCGCGAAGGTAATTAATCGGTCTTAGTCAGAAATTTGGCGCTGCCTACTGCCTTGATGCAGTCATCGATCCTCGGCAGGAGATAAATGTCCCTGCGGGTAAGGGCTTTGATCTTGCAGTATTCTACGCAAACTCGGATGCTGCTGTCCCTTTTGGGGACGAGGGTCATCGGAGAACACCAATCGCTACCTCCGTGTTCCATGATTCCCTAATCTCTATTTTGGCTAGTTCCCTTTTCATATAATCCACCTTGTTGGGACGCACACCGTAGGGTGACTGCTGGGTTTCCCTGTACTCACGCTAATGCCATGCACAACTGCAATGGTTCATCCAGGTCTATCTTGAGAAACCTTAGGGCAAATGCATGCAAGGGTCGGAATGACAAGGCTCTTATGTTCAGAAAGATCTCGCTTTCTGCCGATTTTTTTTATACATCTTGGCCTAGCGCCTAGCGCCTGTAGGCAGTGACCTCCAGGGCTGGGATGGTAGAACCTGGAGTTTCATTCAAGGACTGTGATGGTTGGTCCTTGCCCGTGGTGGCGCAGGCAGGATTTTTAACGTGACGCCTGTGATTAGAGGCTGATGCCGTCCCCTTGTGTCCTCTGATGCACTCGCAATCAAAGGTAGAGTTAATGGGTAGCATGTGGGTGTTCTTAGGCCACTTGACGGTTGCAGAAAGATCTTAAATGGATATTCGCCATCATCGGGGATCGAATTCTGGTCAATGAGCACACCACTTGGAGACGCTAACCACTCTCATACAGCCTCCCCAAATTGCTTCCTCTGAAGTTCTGCTGTTGTGCCAATCCATGGGTCAAGTATTAAATAGTGAAGTGTTGGTATCCTCTTCTAAGTCTTTATCTGACTGATAATCAATGGGGCACGTCCCTCGCACTCTTAAGACCCCTATCCACGGTGCGATATGCTTTGAGACCTGATAGGACAGATCTGATCCGATGGATATCCTACCACCCACTAACGATCCGACCGCACCTCAAGACTAGTTTAGTTGGTGATAGAAACGGGCTCATGATGGCTCTCTGCAACGAGGAATTACTCTTGATGAGAGCTGATACCACAGTTAAGGAGCGTAAACATCATCCGCGCTCGCACCAGATATAATAGAGGTAGTTATTTTCTTCATTTCTTTCAGGAATACACTGAATTTGTAATTCACATATTATTCATTCTTTTCTTAACGGCTTCAACATTTGCCTCACTGTCTCGCTTCTTGAGATTCTCTGCAAATACTTCATAAGCTGCATTTATCTTATATTTATCCATTTACTCTTTGCTTTTTATTTCCCACAAACATTCATAGTTTCTATATTATTTGATGAATTAAGTCCAAAAGTACTTGTCTTCAAAGAAACAATTCATCTTGGTAATCCTCTCGCGACGCTGCCAGTGGCGAAACTAACGGTTGGCCTCACCATCAACATACACACGGTGCAATCCGGTCTGAACCGGATGAGTTGACGGATCTAAAAACCAAACACTGCTTGGTCACCATCCAACCAACTGTCAGTCGGTCGGACAGACCAAAATAACCCCACTCACGATCCAATCTGGTCGGATCCAACCAGATCTGTCCGATGGTCTCAAGACCAAATCGCACCGTGGATGGGGGCCTTTAGGAAATAGGTCTTCAGCATCTTCTGGGCACGTGCAGTACTGCTCCAATACGTTGACCTGGCACAAATGTTGTGTGCTACACTTGTCAAGTGTGGAAATAACGTAGGTTGTTGAACTCAACTTCTTAAGAACTGTATAGGCTCCATGGAATTTAGCATGAAGAGGCTGACCCTCTACAGATAAAATGACGATTTTTTTTCACCAGGCAGGAACTCACGATACCTCGCCTTCTTATCGCACTTCTTATTGGTTTTGGTCTTGATTTGCTCGACACTCCGCAGCCACTTCCCAGCACCTTAAGAATTTACGCCTGACATCTATCAATTGATAATGTTGATGCTCTCCTTAAAGCTTCCTAATAATATATCCCTAACTAGTATATGTAAAGAAACTCAGGCGATGTGCAAATTCCGCTTCGTAGGATGAAAAATTTGTTTGGGGGGGGGACAATTTGGGGAAGATTTGTTGGGGAGGACAACAAACAGACAAGGTAAGCTTCCATCCCAAAAAGATTCATACTGGGGCGCATGCCTCCTGAGAATGTTTTTCATCGTCTTGTGCGATCTCTTAATATCTCCCTCTGTCTGCTTATGGTTAGATAATGAGACTCTACGCCTTATTCCCAATTCACCCA
>JACEEZ010014854.1:35000-43760 GCA_016584305.1 Chionoecetes opilio
AGTTAGACTTAGAAGATCATTAATGAATAATAGAAAAAGAGTAGGAGGACAGAACCCTGGGGAACACCACTATTGATAGATTTAGGAGAAGAACAATGTCCGTCTACAGTAGCTGCAATAGTACGGTTTGAAAGGAAACTTAAGATGAAGTTACAGAGAGAAGGATAGAAAGCGAATGAGGGTAGTTTATAAATTAAAGATTTGTGCCAGACTCTATCAAAGCTTTTGATATGTCAAGGGCAACAGCAAAAGTTTCACCGAAACCCCTAAAGAAGGATAACATAGATTCAGTTAGGAAAGCTAGAAGATCGCCTTTAGATCTTAGAGGAAAGCTAGAAGCATTCCTGATCTACGCTGGCACCTATTCTGCAAGTACATGGCAGAAAGTGACAAGCTGCCACCTACAATGGGTGCCTTGAAGCAGCACATCATGAGGACACATGTGCAGGCACGAATCTGGGGTCAGGCTTCTCTTCCCCATCAGGATCTGCTGGACCCGCTTCAGAATGGGTATCACAAGGGTGATGATGGCCAGCTAAAACCAACGACCACAAGCCTTCCCCCAGCATCCAAGGCCATTCTGGAGATGGTGAGATGTCATTGCAAAAAAGACTGCTCGTCCCAGCGCTGCTCGTGCAAATCTTACCTTGCACAGATATGTGTTTGTGCAGCACACAGTGTGACAATGACGATGATGCTGTTTACAACTACTGTGATTCTGATGATGAGATTGACAGTGACAATTAATCTAATATGTAATATTACTGTTCCGAGAATACTTTTTGAACATTTTCTTGATTAATGCCCGTATTCGTAGTCACATACCATCATTGTACGTGGTCATTGTTCACTTTTTGTCTTGTCCTAATTAAATCAATATGTCATGCCAGCTCTGTTGTGATTGCAATAGGAGTACTGTATGATTTATCTAGTACTTTCCATGGCAGCTACAAGATCAAGTCAATAATTTTGACCGAGTAGAAATGGAACAAAATCATAGCAATTACCACGAGCAATCATGGTATGTGACTACAAATACGAGCATAAGTATAATGATTTATTGCAAAAACACTGTTCCATTATATTCCTCGCCCTTGAAAATGTATATTTAGACACCAAGATCAGATGTCTACCACCATTAGAAGCAGAGATATCGTGAAATCCATGCAAAAATGGCCGCCATTTTGAAAATCCTAGCTGGCCGCCATATTGTGATTGAAAAATATGTAAACATTGATTTCCTGGTTCAGAAGGTCCCAAAGTTTCTAAAATTTATAGTTTTGCAAATCTCCAAAAAATTCCAACGTAAGCCTTTTTTGTACATAGGGAACTGGACTAATATGTGCGTCACTGACAGAGGGCGGGAAGCAAACTAAGCTCACTTAAAGATACTATGCTGATTATTGAATTAGACAGAAAGCTGCTAAGAACAGCCATCTAGTGTAGCCCTGTGTGACTCTTAGAATGATTAACAGTACTGGGTAGATGATTAAATTTAAGATGATAGGGATATTCCCGAAACCTACTAATTCAAGTGTTACCCATAGTGGCGTTGGGATGATAAGAACATGCAAACATCTTACTTTTTGGTCGACGAGGAGTGGGGACATCCCCCATGAAGTTAAAGAGCAGGAATGAAAGGAGTAATGGTACCAAAAATAGTAACAGTAGTAGTAGTAATAGTGGTGGGTATGGTAGTAGTAGTGGTGATAGTGGGAGTAGTAGTATTGGCGATAGTGGGAGTAGTAGTAGTGGTGATAGTGGTAGTAGTAGTAGTAGCAGTAGTAGTGGAAGTAGTAGTAGTGGTGATAGTGGGAGTAGTAGTAGTGGTGATAGTGGGAGTAGAAGTAGTGGTGATAATGGGAGTAGTAGTAGTGGTGATAGTGGGAGTAGTAGTAGTGGTGATAGTGGGAGTAGTAGTAGTGTTGATAGTGGGAGTAGTAGTATTGGTGATAGTGGGAGTAGTAGTAGTAGCAGTTGTAGTGGGAGGTTCGTCGACCTGAGGTCTCCAAGGGGTGAGGTTGTGTTGGTGGAGCTCTCGGGATTAGAATGGCTACGTCTTCGATGGAGGGTGTTTTGGTTGAGGCGGAGAGAGAAGTGGCGCTGTGTGCTTCTGCTGTGGTGGAGAGTGTGGCGACTGGTGGTAATAGTGTAGTAGTGGAAAAGAGCGGAGTCGATGGTGCAGTGAGTGGAAGCGAGGGTGTGGTGAGTGGAGTGAGGGAGTCTGAGATGATAACGAGTGTGTTAGAAGGAGGGAGAAGGGACGAGGGGGAGTGCAATGAAGGTTGTGGAGTGGCACTTAAGTCTATTCTGGAGGCGATTGAAGACCTGAATAGGTGCTTTATAAGTGAAGTGAACAAATTGAAAAGCATGGTAAAGAAGCAGAAAATAGAGATACGATCTCTTAAGTGTGGAGGTGGAGGTCCAAATGGAGTGAGAGGATGGGCACATGCGAGAGATGTACCTGGAGGGGTATCAGAGGGAGACGTGTCTCGGGCTACTACTAAGGGAGTTGTTCCTAGAAAGTTACCAGGGATTGGTGGATGGTAGGTGGTCGACCATGGGGGAGCGCGCCCGAAAGAAAGTAAGATAAACAATAACCATGTTGTATGCACGAATTCATTTCAGGTACTCTCGGGGCTGCAGGAGGAAGATAAGGAGGTAAAGACGGTAAACGATACATCATTACCCGCAGGTAAAATCTTGGTTGTTGGGGACAGTCAGATTAGGCATCTCGACAGCAAGTTTTGTGACAGGGATGGGATGCGTATGAAGTCGATTAATTACCCAGGGAAGGGGATAGGTTATGTTAGTGACAAGATAGTTGAGTGCATGGCGGACCAAGGGAAAAAGCCCATCGTCTGCCTGAGCGCTGGGGGAAACGATGTTGAGTGTGTAAGGAGTGAGGAATTGCTACGGCGGTTCAAGGAAGCTGTAGGTAAGGTTAGGGACAGGGGTGGGGTCCCTGTGGTGTGTGGTGTTCTTCCAAGACGCTTTGTTGACGATGTGTGGTACTCCAGGGCTATTGCTCTGAATTGCTGGCTGGCACTTCATTGCAAAGCCAATGGTTGGGTTTCTGTAGACAACTGGGACCTCTTTTTCAGGCATAACCACCTCTAACACAGGGACGGGGTGCACCTTTCGAGGAAAGGAGTTCAGATCTTGTCTGAATCCCTTGAAACGGAGGTAGATGCACTACAGGCTTTTTTAAGATAGAGAACCGGGGATTAGACACTGGGGTCGAGGTAAAGGAAACTTGCGACACTAGGAGGAGTTTCAGAAGGCAGGGAACTAACGTGATTCGTAGGAAGAGAGAAATAGTCCAGCGGATATGTGCAAAACCCTGCATTTTTTAGTAATAACATCCAAACTTGGTACAGTGTTAAAAGATGCATTTCCAACAAAAACTGGATATGGAGCCAACCAAATATAGCAATGGCGGCCATTTTGAAAAATGGCCGCCACTAAAGGCATTTTTCATTATAAATCAGGAGTTATTTCACATGCAAGCATAAGTTTTGTGTCTATATCCATGTTTTAATGGATAATAATTCCGATGGACATCAGATTGTTGAGGCAAATTTCCAATCATTAAGGTTTTAGTAGTTATTTCGAGAAAAGATGGCCGCCAATCATTTTATTTTTTGTGAGAGAACATATTTGTGTGTCAATTGTGTCAATACCCTTGGGTTCATGGACAGATCATGCAATAAGAAATATAATGTGTTCCTATGATAGTGAAAGCCATATTTGGTGGTATAGAGGCCGCCAGTGATAGTTTAAAGGGCAATTATTCTTACGGGACAAAGATATAATGCTTTTAAGATTCGTATATACAACTATGGGAAATGAGAGATATATAAAGATCATGCATACATACATAATCATACTCTCTCTCTCTCTCTCTCTCTCACACACACACACACACACACACACACACACACACACACACACACACACACACACACACACACACACGAACATACACACACGAATTCTCTATCAAACACACACACACACACGCATTCTCTCTCAAACACAAACACACACACAAACACACATACACACACACACACACACGCATTCTCTCTCAAACACACACACACACGCATTCTCTCTCAAACACACACACACACACACACACACACACACACACACACACGCACACACACACACGCATTCTCTCTCAACACACACACACACACGCATTCTCTCTCAAACACACACACACACGTATTCTCTCTCAAACACACACACACGCATTCTCTCAAACACACACACACCACCACACACACAACACACGCATTCTCTCTCAAACACACACACACTCATTCTCTCTCTCAAACACTCACACCACACACACGCATTCTCTCCCAAACACACACACACACACACACACACGCATTCTCTCTCTCAAACACTCACACACACACACATTCTCTCTCAAACACACACACGCGCATTCTCTCTCTCAAACACACACACACACACACACACGCGCATTCTCTCTCTCAAACACACACACACACACACACACACACGCATTCTCTCTCTCAAACACTCACACACACATTCTCTCTCTAACACACACACGCACACACACACACACATTCTCTCTCTCAAACACTCACACACACATTCTCTCTCTCAAACACACACACACGCATTCTCTCTCTCAAACACACACACACACACGCATTCTCTCTCTCAAACACACACACACACACACACACACGCATTCTCTCTCTCAAACACTCATACGCACATTCTCTCTCAAACACACACACGCATTCTCTCTCTCAAACAATCACACACACACACACGCATTCTCTCTCTCAAAAACTCATACACACATTCTCTCTCAAACACACACACGTATTCTCTCTCTCAAACAAACACACACGCATTCTCTCTCAAATACACACACACGCATTCTCTCTTAAACACTCACACACAAACACACACACACGCATTCTCTCTCGCAAAACACACACACACACGCATTCTCTCTCAAACAAACACACACACACGCATTCTCTCTCAAACAAACAAACACACACACACGCATTCTCTCTCTCAAACACACACACACACGACCACACACCACACACACACACACACGCATTCTCTCAAACACACACAACACACACACACACACACACACACACACACACACACACACACACACACACACACACACACACACACACAACACATTCTCTCTCAAACACACACACACACACACACACACACGCATTCTCTCTCAAACACACAAACACGCATTCTCTCTCAAACACACACACACACACACACAACACGCATTCTCTCTCTAACAAACACACACACACGCATTCTCTCTCAAACAAACACACACACAAGCATTCTCTCTCAAACAAACACACACACACGCATTCTCTCTCAAACAAACACACACACACGCATTCTCTCTCAAACAAACAAACACACACACACACATTTCTCTCTCAAACACACACACACACACACACACACACACACACACACACACACACACCACACACACACACACACACGCATTCTCTCTCTCAAACACACACACACACACACACACACACACACACACACGCATTCTCTCTCAAACAAACACACACACACGCATTCTCTCTCAAACAAACACACACACACGCATTCTCTCTCAAACAAACACACACACACGCATTCTCTCTCATACAAACACACACACAAGCATTATCTCTCAAACAAACACACACACACGCATTCTCTCTCAAACAAACAAACACACACGCATTCTCTCTCAAACAAACAAACACATACACGCATTATCTCTCAAACAAACACACACACACGCATTCTCTCTCAAACAAACAAACACACACATACGCATTCTCTCTCAAACAAAACAAACACACACACACGCATTCTCTCTCAAACAAACAAACACACACACACGCATTCTCTCTCTCAAACACACACACACACACACACACACACGCATTATCTCTCTCAAACACACACACACGCATTCTCTCTCAAACATTCACACACACACACACGCATTCTCTCTCTCAAACACACACACACGCATTCTCTCTCTCAAACACACACACACACACACACATGCATTCTCTCTCTCAAACACTCACACACCACACACACACACACACACACACACACACACACACACACATTCACACACACACACACACACACACACACACACCACACACACAACACACACGCATTCTCTCTCAAACACTCACACACACACACACACACGCATTCTCTCTCTCAAACACTTACACACACACACACACACACGCATTCTCTCTCAAACACTCACACACACACACACACGCATTCTCTCTCTCAAACACTTACACACACACACACACACACACACACACACACACACACACACACACACTCATTCTCTCTCAAACACACACACACGCATTCTCTCTCTCAAACACACACACACACACACACACACGCATTCTCTCTCAAACACACACACACACACGCATTCTCTTTCTCAAACACACACACACGCATTCTCTCTCAAACACACACACACGCATTCTCTCTCAAACACACACACACACACGCATCTCTCTCAAACAAACACACACACACACGCATTCTCTCTCAAATACACACACACACACGCATTCTCTCTCAAGCAAACACACACACACGCATTCTCTCTCAAACACACACACACACGCATTCTCTCTCAAACAAACACACACACTCGCATTCTCTCTCTCAAACACACACACACGCATTCTCTCTCAAAACACACACACACACACACACACACGCGCATTCTCTCTCTCTCAAACACACACACACGCATTCTCTCTCTCAAACACACACACACGCATTCTCTCTCAAACACACACACACGCATTCTCTCTCAAACACACACACACACACACACACACACACACACACACACACACACACCACACACACACACACACACACACACACACACACACACACACACACACACACACACGCGCGCGCGCGCATTCTCTCTCTCAAACACACACACACGCATTCTCTCCCTCAAATACACACACACACGCATTCTCTCTCAAACACAAACACACGCATTCTCTCTCAAACACACACACACACACACGCATTCTCTCTCAAACACACACACACGCATTCTCTCTCTCAAACACACACACACACACACACACGCATTCTCTCTCTTAAACACACACACACACGCATTCTCATTCTCAAACACACACACACATACGCATTCTCTCTCTCAAACACACACACATACGCATTCTCTCTCTCAAACACACACACACGCATTCTCTCAAACACACACACACACACACACATTCTCTCTCAAACACACACACACACGCATTCTCTCTCTCAAACACACACACACACGCATTCTCTCTCTCAAACACAGACACACACGCATTCTCTCTCTCAAACACACACACACACACATTCTCTCTCAAACACACACACACACACACACACGCATTCTCTCTCTCAAACACACACACACACACGCATTCTCTCTCAAACACACACACACACACACACGCGCATTCTCTCTCAAACACACACACGCATTCTCTCTCGCAAACACACACACACACGCATTCTAGCGTGGCTCATGTCTCTCAGGACCGGCTTGACCAATCAGAACGCTGAGATGAGCTGTGACGTCATAGGGGGAGGAGACAAAGTCACCCGCGTAATTTGAGTAGCGTCCGTGAGGCGACCAATTTTAAAATAGCTGCCATACCTACACTGAAGATTAGTTGCAGTGGCTCCATATCCAAAATGGATTGCATACGTATGTTCTAACTTTGTTCCAAGTACGGTTGTTATTACTAAAAAATGCAGGGTTTGGTATATATTGTGCACATATCCGCTGGACTAAAAGGAGGGGTTTAGTTAAGGATATAGGGAAAATGGACAAAAAGAAGAGGAGTTGCTTGAAGGTTTACTTTACAAACTGTAGGAGTATTTTAAACAAGATAGATTTCCTGAGAGGAATAAATAGTGTAGAGGACTTTGATATAATAGCATTAACAGCAACATGGTTGGATATGTCAGGAAAGGTATTTGATCCGGAGGTCGAGATAGCTGGGTATAAGTTATTTCACAAGGACAGGTTAGGCAGGCGAGGTGGAGGAGTTGCACTTTATGCAAGAGATACATTGGAGTGTTGTGTTAATAATGTTATAAAAACCGATGACAGCATAGAGTCTATATGGGTAGAGGTTACGGAGGGAGCTGATAAAATGGTTTTGGGTGTAGTGTATAGGCCTCCAAACTTATGTAAAGAGGATTCAGCTCCTATATGGCAAGAAATAAGCAAGGCTTGCAGATATAATCGACTATGCGTGGTGGGAGATTTTAATCTTAGGAATATAGACTGGGATTTAATTATAGGAGACAACGACGCAGATGAATTGATAAATATAATCCAGGATAACTTCCTAAGCCAGGCAATCAAGGAGCCTACTAGAGGAGATAATATTCTAGATTTATTTCTAACAAACAGGGAAGATTTAGTTACAGAGGTGAAGGTTGGTGGACAGTTAGGAAATAGCGATCATTGGGAAATCAGGTTTTGCTTAAAATGGGAAGGTGAAAAAATAAGTGTTAATAGGCAAAGAGTACCTGACTTCAGAAAGGCCAATTATGCAGGATTAAGAAGACACATGGAGGGGATTAACTGGGGGTGGAAGATAGAGGGTAATGAGTGTTCCA
>JACEEZ010014855.1:0-29894 GCA_016584305.1 Chionoecetes opilio
GGTAAATACGTGATTGTTCGGTCTGCGCTTCCACCCTTGGGATATTGTCAGGCTCGCTCCGGGATTCGCCCTCCGCGCACCCACCATGGGTCATTACCGCTCAGACTCCTCCCATACCCATAGAAAAGACAAACATCCCGCATATTAGATGTCGCCTTAATTAACCCGCTTTCGACTCGGGCCACACAAGTTGACACAACAGTTGGAAGGAGATGATAGAAGGGAGGCAGAAAATGGTGATGGAATCTTCGCTGGAATGAGTATTGTTAATAAATGGAATAGTGAAACAAAGAGCGTGTTAAAGTTTTATTTGAAGGAGTGTGAGCGGTGAGAGGGAGGTGTAGTATCTTGGGGAGTCTGTCTATGCACACAAGGATGGAGAAAGGGCGTCGTGGCTTTGTTGTTTATTTGACAGTGAGTCATTGTACAACGTGGGGACAAGAGGTGCGCGCCGTGTGTGTGTCTGTGTGTCTTGTGGCTGACTGAATTACCTAGCTGATGTTGCAGTTGTGTCGGCGAGGACAAGTCAGGTCAGTGTCAGGTCACCCTCGGGCCTCTAATCCTGGTCCCAGACAGGGGGGTGGCCTAAGCCGATGCAGGTGTGTATGTGCGTGTGTGTGTTAGCGCCGCTACAATGGTAAGCAAGGTGGGATAGGAGACATCATAGGCCTTTGTACCACCTTGACCCCTCAATCCTCACCCCTGTACCTCTACGGATAAGGAAACTGTATGAAAGAGCGCTAGTAAAAAGGCTGCAACTGTACCTGCAGGACAAGTCTTCCACACGGTACACCAAGACCAAGACCATCACGGCACCACACCGTCCGCCTCAAGGCCGAATCACACCATACCATCATGGTGACACGGCACCGTCTCATCACATCCGTTATAATTTCTTACATTCAAACAAATAGACGTGTTACACTAAACGGTGTGCCGCCATCACGGCTCCAATACATGCCACCGTTCTGTCACGTAACGGTTTCTGGGGAAGAATATTTTACCGTAATGAGACTGTGCCGTGCTGATAATTGTAGTTTTTTCAAGGCCTTATGTACCCAAAACAGTGTCTTTTAGAGTTCAACTCCTCTTCTTCATCCAACAGAAGTGCTATTAAGGCAAATTTCTTCAACCATAGCCTCTGAGGCACCATGTCTGTTTAGAGCAGTGGTTCTTAACCTTTTCAGAGGCGCCGAACCCTAACGAAAACTTCCGCACACTTGCCGAACCCCTCAAATATGGGACGGAAAAACAAGGTTAATACAAAGATTTAATATAAATTGCTTCAAAATTCAAGAGTATATTTAGCTAATAAGAAGGAAGAAAGGACTCGGCAGCAGTGACGTATATAGGTCCTTCGAAAGAGGAGGAGGGCACCGGGGTGAATCCAGGATTGCTTTAAGGGAGGGAGATGGAGCGGAGCGACCCTCTACAGCTGTGGGGTTTGAGGAGGGAGTTAGGATTTTTTTTGAAAATCAAGCATTTTTAGGGGCTTTGTAAGAACTCAGAAGCGATAAATTGCACTAATCTGATAATCAACGGCAAAACAATTTTTGTCCGTGAGACAAAAGCAGGGGCCATGGCCGAGTTCCCCCCATACCCCCCTATATACGACTCTGCTCGGAAGGAAGAGAGGCGTGCGAACACACACAAACACATACCAGAGGTGGGCACTTCCGCAAACCGTAACGTCCGCAAATTGCGGAAGTCCGAATTTGTTTGCGGATTTGCAGAAGGGTAAAAAGTTGCGAAATTGTTCGCAAATTCCCAAGTGGCCGTGGTGAGTTTGAACACGATTCCTGCATGGCTACGCGCACCGTCCAGGGTGAGTAAGATAAGCTATGGGAGGCGGCTTTCCCACCAGTCAACCTTGACCGCAGTTATCAGTGAGCATTCATAGACGAAGTACGTACGTGTATCTCCAAACCCTTCTTCCTGCCTCGCTTTGTAGGTGTGATGCTTTTTTTACCATATTTTTGGTTGAAACTCATATAAACATTATCTGTGTGATGTTATAATATCATTGAAATATCTTAGACATTACTGTAAACTTTAGGTGAGATCCAAGGTCAGTAGATACTAGAAACAATGTTTGGCGTTGGCGGACTCTGCTCTGACCTCACGCGTCCCTCGCTGACTCAGTCATGTCTTCAATTATCGTGTGGCGTCACCCAAGATTATGAAATAACCGAAAGATGTTTAGAAAAACTGACCCATCTTACTGACACATTTTCGTATATAATATACGCATATATTGAGCAAGGAGAGGGAGGTCAGAGGGCCATAAACCAGTGATATGGACACGGCGAGCATACCAAGAGGTACCGTATTTGCCGGCGCATAAGACGCAGTTTTTTCCCTTAAAAAGGAATGCAAAGTTCACCCTGCGTCTAATGCGGCCATATTAGTGCATGAGAGGTCAGGCAGAGAATGCAGAACAGCCGGTGGTGTATTACTAAAGGGGTCTGGAGTGATCTGTGTTGAGCAGTAGTCCACTGAACACAAATTAGTAACTGTGTTATCAACAGTTATGCATACTTCTAAGAAAAGGTTGGATTTTAAGAGAAAACAAGAGCTGGGGTAACAAGATTGCGGTTGTTGCTGCCAAGATGGCCGTGTCAGATGTAAACATCATCCACACCCCGCTGCTGCTCTCCATGGTAAAAAGTCTTGATATCTCAGGTCTGCTGCTTCACCTGGGATACTTCACTCGGCGACGCCCTCCGCGCACTCACCATGGGTCATTACCACTCAGAGTCATCCCCGCACCCATGGAAAAGACAAACATCCCGCATATTAGTTTAGCCTTAACTACAACTTAACTACAACTTAATTCGACTCGGGCCACACAAGTTGCCCACAACAGTTGGAAGGAGAGATAGGGGGGAGGCAGAAAATGGTGATGGAATTTTCGCTGGAATGAGTATTGTTGATAAATGGAATAGTGAATCAAGAGTGTTAAAGTGTTTTTTTTAGTGTGAGCGGTGAGAGGAAGGTGTAGTATCTTGGGATTTTTGTCACACAAGGATGGAGAAAGGGCGTCGTGGCTTCGTAGTTTTTTGACAGCGAGTCTTTGTACAACGTGGATAAGAGGTGCTCGCGTGTGTGTATGTGTGTCCTGTGGCTGTCTGAATTACCGGGCTGGTGTTGCAGTTGTGCCCGGCGAGCACAAGTCAGTCAGCGTCAGGTCACCCACAAATCCTGGTCCCAGACAGGGAGGGTGGCCTAAACCGATGCAGGGGTGTGTGTGTGAGTTTGTTTTAGCGCCGCTACAGTGGTAAGCAAGGTGGGATAGAGACAGCATAGGGCTTTGTACCACCTCGACCCCTCAATCCTCACCCCTGTACCTCTACGGATAAGGAAACTGTATGAAAGAGTGCTAGTAAAAAGGCTGCAACGGTAGATGAACGGGACAAAAGTCTTCCACATGGTGCACCAAGACCAAGCCCATCATGGCGCCAATCGTCCGCCTCAAGGCCGAATCAACCACCATACCTCATGTGACACGGCATGCACCATCTCATCACCATCCGTTAGAATTTCTTACATTCAAACAAAAAGACGTGTTACACTAAACGGTGCGCCACCGTCACGGCTCCAATACACCACCGTCCTGTCACGTAACGGTTTCTGGGGAAGAATATTTTAAATGTAATGAGACTGTGCCGTGCTGATAATCCCTCGTTTTCTCAAAGGGTTTATGTACCCAAAACAGTGTCTTTTAGAGTTTCAACTCCTCTTTCTTCATCCACTAGAAAATGCTATTAATGCAAATTTCTCAACCATAACCTCTGAGGGACCATGTCTGTTTAGAGGGTGAGCAGGAACTGCCGAAAATGACGGGAACCATGACAAATATGTGTGAATACAAGGACGGCTGACGGAACGCTGCCGTGATTCAGAGTATGAACCACCTTCACCTGCACCTTCCTGAAAAAGACTAACAAAACCCCCCGCGACTGTGATAGATTCATAGGTGTAAACCAGGCAAATATCGTCGATCCCGACAACGGTGCCCTTTTAACAATTACAACAATAACAACAAGTTTGAGATGGCTACCTTACAGATGGTGTTAACTAAATATCTTCGTAAATTTATGTTATTGGGCAACCACCGATTTTTGAGGCCGAAACTTAGTCCTGAATAGTTTTTGATGTGTTTTGAATAATCTTGGCTCTCGTTTTTGTCGGACATCAATGTTTGTTTACATGTGTGTGTGGGAGGGGAGGCAACCTGCCCCTCCAGGGCCGCCCCGCAAACATTGCTAACGCTTCACACTGTCATATTATTGGTAAAATTCGTTTTTTCTCTATATCATCTGTTTTCTAAACCAACCCACCTCTAACCTAACCTAATCTGATTTAACCCAACTAACTTTCTGGCTGAAATAAACGGTAGATTTTCGGTTTTCTACGTGTAATTCCATTATTATTCAATTGCGCCATGGGAAATGGGCTCAAAATACTCAAATGAAGAAAGCTACACAAAGGTGTCGGTAAAAGTTTTTAGGACTTTTGAAGCCCACTACAAAATAATACAATTCTATACTTCAAATATTCCACAAAGTCTAAACACATAGCAAAAAGCAACAAAAGGGATACCTACAACATTAATCTAAACTATATGTCATAGGTAGCAAAATATTTGAAATATCAATTCGTGGGGGCATCCCGCAATATATTATGACCGATTTTGATTACCGTCATTCCCTTTAAAATTTTAACTATAGTATAATTTTCATTCACATTCACTGCACTGTGAATTATTTATTTAGGTACATGCTCTAATCATTTGTTTTCCCCTACAAATCCTTTTTTTTTTTAATAACTTGATAAATTTACGAAAATTTTTTTTTCCCTCAAAAACACCAATATTTTATTTTTCTAAAAAACCCCCTTGTAAAATAGGGGTGCGTCTTATGCGGAGGTGCGTCTTATGCGCCGGCAAATACGTATGTATTCTATGTGTGCTGGTGACAGTGTTATTTACTTGCAGTGACCATGGCTCTGCTGTAGAGCTAAATATTACTTGCAAGGAGTGTGTTTGTGAGTGAATTAGTGCGTTGCGGTGGTGAGGCGACAGTTTTGACCCTGCGTTATCGCTAGGCCAAGATTGCGAGTTTAAATGCCATCCCTCGTGCCGCGCAACAATTTTGTGCCGTCTGATCTCTACCACATCTTGATTACTATGGCGCCCACTACGCCCTCCATCACCAAGGCCCAGCTGGTTGCTGCTGTAGACGATGTGCTGGTGTTCCTCTTCAGTATGAGGAGGAAGATCACGGGGAGGTGACTGTGCGCAACACTGTAGGTCAGTCGGAGGGCGAGGAACTTGGATGATGTGTTTGTTAAGTACAACACGGCCATACCCAGTTCTGCTCCCGTGGATAAACTGTTCTCCCAAAGGTCGGATGTCATAAAGGCCAAAAGAGAGAGTCTGTCCTCTGATCATTTTGAGATTGATCTTCATGAAGGGAAACATGAACCAGCTCAAGATGGAGTTGTCACCAGAGGAGTCGTTAAGGGCCCGATATCATATCAATGAAACATAATTTGGACTGTATAGTGTACTTATACTAATTTTACCCTTTAGTTTGTTGATCAATTGAGTCACAATGAGGGGAGGTGAAATGAGAGCTTATATCATATGTGGGGCGCTGAGGGGTAAGTCTGAAAAAAATGCTAATACAGGAGAACCTCGTTTATCCGGCACCCTCGGGGGGAGCGCATGCCGGATAACTCATTTTGCCATTGTTTTGAGAGTTACTCTTATGGAATCCCCCAAAATCCCTTTTTTTTTTTTTTTTTTTTTTTTTTCATCACAAGGAACTGGCCAAGGGCACAAAAAAATGGGTAACACAAAGGCCGCTTAGTTGCCAGTCCCTATAAAGAAGACAGTCAGAGAATAAAATAAAAAAGTGGGGTAAGCCAATTTAGTTCGGGAGGTGTCTTGTTACTCTTCTTTTGAAAAGATGTAAGTCATAGGAAAGTGGAAAAACAGAAACAGGAAGAGAGTGCCAGAGTTTATCAGTGGGAAAAAAAAAAAAAAAAAAAAAAAAAAAAAAAAAAAAAAAAAAAAAAAAGCCTGGGTCGATTAGTGCCGTTGTTTTGAGGCTGCCGTTGTTTTAAATGCCGGTTAAACGAGGTTCTCCTGTATATATCAATTGACAGAAGTGATTTAGTAAGAAATTAATTAATTTACAACTACAAAGAGCTTTACCTTTAATTTTGCATTTTATGCATGGAAAATATAACTTAATTGGCTTGCGGCTGTGCGGACTTGCGGCTCCGGAAGTGCAAACTTCAAATAATTTGCGGACTTGCGGTTGCGGAAAGTAAGAATTGGGGTTTGCGGACTTGCATTTGCGGAAGTGGATTTTCGTTTGCGGTGCCCACCTCTGACACATACACATGCACACACAACTTTTCCTTCACCGCACTGCTTGATATAAATTTATGTTAATCTTGCGTATAATTTACTCTGATGAATAATCCGACATTACAATAATAGCAAAATTGCAATGTGTTTCAGAGGGCCTCCGCCGAACCCCTGAGACCGGCTCACCGAGCCCCTGGGGTTCGGTCAAACCCAGGTTAAGAACCACTGGCTTAGAGGGTGAGCAGGAACTGCCGAAAATGACGGAACCGTGATGAATAGTGTGAATACAAGGCACGGCTGATGGGACGCTGCCGTGATTTCAGAGTGTGAACCAGCCTTCACCTGTACCTTCCTGAAGACTAATCAACCCTCGAGACTGTGATAGATTCATAGGTGTAAACCAGGGCAAATATTGTTGATCCCGACAACGGTGCCCTTCAACAATTACAACAATAGCAAGGTAGAGATGGTTACCTTACAGTGTTACCTAAATATCTTCATGAATTTTTGTTATTGGACAACCACCGAATTCGAGGCCAAACTTAGTCCTCCTGAACAGTTTTTATGTGTTTTGAATTAATCTGGCTCTCGTTTTTGTCGGAAATCAATGTTTGTTTATATGTATGTGTGTGTGTGGGGGGGGGGGGGGGGCAACCTGCCCCTCCAGGTCCACCCCGCAAACATTGCTACGCTTCACACTGCCATACTATGGGAAATTTTAGTTTTTTCTCTATATCATCTGTTACTAAACCAAACCCCACCTCTAACCTAACCTAACTCTAACCTAATCTGATTTAACCTAACTTAACTTTCTGGCTGAAATAATGGTAGATTTTCGGTACTATGTGTAATGCCATTATTATTCAATTGCGCCATGGGAAATGGGGCTCAAAATACTCAGCATCAAGAAAGTTACACGATGGTGTCGGTAAGCGTCCTAGGACTTTTAAAAGCCCACTACCAAAATAATAGCAATATCTATACTGCAAATTTTCCACAAAGTTTAAACACATAGCAGAAAAGCAACAAAGGTATACCTACAACATTAAATCTAAGCTATATGTCATAGATAGATAATATTAGAATATCAATCATTTCGTGGGAGCATCCTGCAATATATTATGATTTCTGACCGATTTTGGTTACCCTGTCATTCCCTTTACATTTTGACTAGTATGATTTTTCATTCACATTCACTGCACAGTGAATATTGTATTTAGGTACGTGCTCATAATCATTTGCTTTCCCCTACAAATCCTTTTTTTTAATAACATTTGCTAAATTTACAACAAAAAAATTCCTTCAAAAACCCCAATATATTTTTTTTCTCAAAACATCCTTGTAAAATAGGGGTGCGTCTTATGCGCCGGCAAATACGGTAATTATTTTTACCTGCTTTCTTGATTACTCTTTACCTGCTTATTTTGCATGTTTAGCTGGTTCTATCCACTTCTCCTTTCGTTACATGCAGGTGATACACTCCTCGTAATCTCTTCTTTATTCCCCACTTAACATTGTGGTTTGCCGTTACTTAGACAGGCACAGAGCTTACCTGGGTGCCGGCAGAGCTGGGCAGTATTAAAATACGTATTTGAATACATTTGTGTATTTAGAAATGTATTTATAAATACATTGATTTTCATATATTTAAGTACAGTATTTAAATACTACTTTAATGAGTATTTAAATACACACAAACCTCGTTTTCCCGGACTAATAGGGGGGAGCACTGGTCCGGGAACCGCAAACGTCCGGGAATCACAAGTCTGAAGCCATTAGCCACCCCCGGACATTTATCCTACTCTAGTATTTACTGTCCGGCAACCGCCAATATCAACTACCCTGCCGCGGACTTTTACGTCACTTTGTTGTTGTTTTTAGGGCTGCGAGGATCCCTTGGGGAACACTTTGAGCCCTGGTGATGTCCTATGATGCTATCACAGGCGCTGTAGTTGACCTGTCTTCCTCAGGAAGGCACAGGTGAGGCGGATGACAGCGTGTTGCCGGGAGGGGTAGACACCAGCCGCCGCCACCAAGGTGGGCAGGTCTCAGGTGGCGACGTTCAGGGTGAGGAGTTGAGAGCGTAGCACTACACGGTGGGAGTGGAAGCGCGGACACTGCAGCAGAAAGTGTTCAATAGTCTCAGAGACGTTCCTGCACCAGGGGCAGTGGGGGTCAGGAGACTGACGGAGGCGGTGCAGGTGAACTGTGAGTGTCTTGTGCCCAAATGTAAACAATACGACCGCTGACCATGCTGCCACCTGGCGGGAGGAGCGGACACTGACCAGGGGTGACAGGAGACGCTCGGACCGCCGGACAACTTTGTCGATTTACGGACTGGACCAGGCATTTGTCCGGGACCCTGACATATCCCCGGACCTCGGATTTTGTCCGGCAAATCCGATATCCGGGAAATGGAGGTCCGGGAAAACGAGGGTTGTGTGTATATATAATAAAAAAAATGTAATACTTTTTTATCAGTTAATTTGGCCATAAATCCGCCTAACTATCAAGAAACCCTGATGTTACAGTGAACCAGTGTTTCCACTTTCAAGGAAATTTAGGCCTAAGAAGGAAATTTCTAAGGAAACGCAAAATCTAAGGAAATCCTAAGGAAACCCAGTTTTTTTTCAGACATTTCTAGAGATATGTAGATTAAGGGGAGAGTCCGCCGTGAAAATATGAAGAAAAAAAATTTAATATACGAATTTGAGTTACATGGTCTATGGCAACACCCTATCCTTTGGCTTTCGAATGGTGGATTTTTTTTCAGCCGGACATAAATTTAAATGCCCATAGCAAGGGGCATTTAAACTTGCAAAACTTGTTAAAAAAAAAAAAAAAAAAAAAAAAAAATTGGATAATTTTCCCATACAGGGAGGTCCCGAAGATACGAGCAGTTAGGTTCCACTTGGCATACTCGTAAAGCTAAATCTCGTATAACGAAACGCATAACTAATGGTAAGATATAGGTTTGGTTCCAGGACCCCATCAATTAAAAAAAAAAAAAAAAAAAAAAAAAAAAAAAAGACATGTTTTTCAAGCTAAAATAATCTATAGCAAACACAACAAACACACAACGTCTATATTACCCACACTGTACTACCTATTCTGTAGAAAAAGCATTCTGAAAGAGAAAATAGCACACAAAATAGCATAACTGCACATTAATTAAACATAAAACATGCATAACAAGCAAACAAGACGTTGTAATGTAGGGGACCCCGCGTGATACAAGAGAAGGTAGTGTAGCGGTCCCAAGGTTGGGGCCGCACACCTGCTAATTACCCCTAAAGGTCAGGCCACGCCATATGCTTAATTACCCTTCAGGTCACGCCTTGCTAGGGGTGACCTGACTGCGGTCCCAAGGTTGGGGCCGCACACCTGCTAATTACCCCTAAATGTCAGGCCGCGCCATATGCTTAATTACCCTTCAGGTCACGGCTTGCTAGAGGTGACCTCACTGAGGTCAACCAAATCCCCCTTTGTCCAGCCTGGGAGTGGTATGGCGAGCATTTTGAACTTGATAAAATCAACTCACCCCAGTTTGAATGTCGTATCATTGGATTTTCGATCTCGTATATTGAAAATAGACCTTAATTTACACATCTCGTATCATCGGATGCTCGTATACCGAATGCTCGTATAACGGGACCTCCCTGTATATCAAAACTAAGCCTTAAAAAACAAAAAATACAGCAATCTTCAGGGTGAAGTTTGTTACCCAGGTAACAATTCTGGAACACAATTTTGGATATGAAAAGTGCAACCTGTTTACAAATTTTTTGGAACAAATGTATACAGCCAAATTCCCAACATCCGACCTCCAAACATCCGACTTGTCCAAACAACCGACTTTTTTCACCACCACATTGTGTCTTGTTTTGGCCATTTTTTTTTTTTTTTTTTTTTTTTTTTTTTATGGAAAACATTGATTTGTGGCTTTATTTATGCATGAATTTTACTTTCGCGTATACCACTGGATCGGCCTTCAAGAGCTGCATCTTTTATGTTCTATACCATTTTGTCCTTACGTTTATGGTTACTGTGATATCTGAACATCCGACTATTCCAATTATCCGACCTACCTTCGGTCCCCCCAAGGTCGGATAATTCACTGGTCGACACCAAAAATGGTTCTGAGTTCATTGTGTGTGGGTTGGAAAGCATTTTCGCTGCTGATTTCAAAAATGGCATTGCTTTTTCTCTAGCACGTATAGTTTTTGAAATATCGGCATTTTAAATTTTAATAGCTATTATAATTATATATGTATACATAATTATATAATTAATCGAAACAATCCCCCTACGTTAATATATATTACTCGTAATTAAATTCTGGTGGTGCCTGCGGCTTTATTAGGACCTAATGTACATATCTGGCAAAAAATATACTTAAATTATGTTCCAAATATATCCGAAAATGTGCCACATCTTGGAGATATCCGAAAATATGCCAAATCACAGTAAATTTTAACTTTATATATACACCTTTTTCACTGTCAACAAGAGGTTTGTACATACAGTTGAACCTGCCAGGTGAGTCTTTCGGTCGTGCTGGCCATTCCTTTTGTTTGTAATGTTTGCTGTCCGCTCTAGAGTCCCACTAACAAAGAAAACATATGTGCTTAGTGTAACCTAACTGGAGTCCTAGAAGTAAGGAGATTACCTTCAGGTCCCCACACAGATTCCACTGATGTTCTTCATATTTAACAGCAGATAACAAAGTCTTCATAGTTTCATAAGTTTCACTCATTTCATGGCCATGCGCAATTGGAACACTCGGAAGCTATTTCCTTTATGCAGAAGAACGGCCTTTAGCGTGTTTTTTCCTGAATCTATGAACAGCCGCCACTCACTCATATCATAAGTGTGAGACTCACAAAGTTGTTCCATGAGTGTGTCAACATCAAAGCAGTAACAGAGCTTGTGTTCCATCTTGAAGAAGCTTGAAAGTTCTTTATGTCTACGACGAAACGTGGTGATGAGAACTCCTTCTTGTAGCAAATTCCATTCCTTGAGACGAGATCCAAGGACTTCACTTTTCTCCTTGGGTAGATCTAGGTCCCTAGCAAGGTCATGTAGCATTTCCTGACTGATGAATTTGGGCTCTTTGTTGTCTGCCATTTCTTGAAAGTCTGTATCCATGGGATTATCCTCCTCGTTCGAATCTGATTCACTTATAGCACTTGCAATTGGAACATTTTGGAACTGGGAGATCAGGACATGTGGCACAGGCCTGATGGCAGAAGGTATGTCAGGATACCTGATTTTAGCTCACGTTTTTACTGAATATCCTTTGATGTTAGTGAGGCAGAAGTAGCAGTCAGTACTGTGATCCTTTTGTTCACGCCAAACCATTGGGATGCCGAATGCCATGCCTGATGGCCGTTTGCCACGCATCCATTCATTCAAGTGGTTCACACAGGGGTTGCATGCTACGTGAGGGGCCCACTTCTTATCTTGATCACCTATACGGCACATGAAGTAATGCAGATAAGCTGCTTTATCATTCTTTGTAAGAGGTTTCTTCAGACTGTCAGGGGTAAAAATTCCACATATGTAACAAAAACTGTCCGATGCATTCACACAGTTACGGCGCTCCATCACAGCCCAGTACAAGGTACTATATACGGTAAACCAACTAAAATTAAGACTCCACTAAATCAAACACATCATATCTGCAAAGAAAAATAAAATGTTTAAACATATGTCAATAGCTGTACGATCAGTAGGTAAAATTGTACTACACAGCCTGCTAACCCCTCGCCAATACGCAGCGCGCACACCCTCCCCTGCTCACTGCACAAACCACACTGACTCAAAAACATTGCACTGCCCTAAATAGGCTTGAGAAAAGAAAAGATTAAGAGTTTAAAATGAAAACATTGGTGAAACCTATTTCTGCTGATTTTACCCATATTTTTTCATGAATTGCGTCTGGTTCTCAAAAACTGGACGTGATAGAGTTAATTGAACATCAGATTCGAGTTCAGCAGGGTCGATTTACCTATAATCAGCTTCATTTAGTCCAGAACCATATCTTCGATTTTTTTTTGTCGACCAGTGATAATTAATACTTAGCTGTACATCCAAAAAGGACTAGAAAAGAGAGAAAAGAGAAAAATTACACCGAAGACAATAAACAAGAAGAGGAAGACAGACAAAGAAATTCCAACCGAAAGCTATGCATCTGGTGAATTTTGATCGAACCTTGCAACAATGAGGGGCTTTTATGCATGCATTGATATGTGATTACCGATCCCATAAAATTCATATGCAAATTCACTGGAGCGCAGTTTTGCTTTAGCAAAACTTCAAATGCGTTTTTCTCAAAACTAGTATAAAATTAACATAAAATTCATCTCTGCTTTTATTTTTAACACGATTTTAACGAAACTTTAGGACACACAAAATCAAATATCGTAGCAAAATCTGTTCAGATTTTTTTTTTTTTTTTAGTCTTAGTTTTGATATATGGTAAAATTATCCTTAATATTTCAATTTTTTTTTTTTTTTACCATAAAAAAAAAAAAAATCGTAAACAATTTTCAAAAAATTATCAAAACAATTGTTTAGAATAACAATGAATTATCATATGCTCATGTCACAAGGAAATCGGTCAAAAAATGGCTGGAAAGATGCAATTCAAAATTTCATCAAAAATCAACAAAAATAGATGCCTTCATTTTTTTCTAACTTTTCCTTTAATCTGATCAGCTTGAAATTTTCATGTGATAACAAGGGTACTAATATACACAACATATAAATTATTCATGACCGTAGATACAATTTACAATTCACGGCGGACTCTCCCCTTAAGTTAAATAGCCAGTTGAGCTGATAATACACATTTTATTTGCCTTTGACAAATTGACCAAAGAACAAATTCTCAGTGCTAATTTCTTATCATATTCATATCTATAGCATCTACCACAGCAAGGATATTGGGGAATGGGGAGGACGGAGGTGGTGCATGGGTGGTGGGTGGCGACGGGCTGGCGGGAGTCGCGGGACAGGGTGGTAGAGCTCTAACAACAAGTTCAGTTCCTGTCCTGCTGTCTGATAAACACCGTTAGCATGTCTGGGATTCTGTTCTCATCAGTCACTAGTATTCGGTGCTTCCTCCAGCTATTTCTATACTGTATTTAGCTCCAAGAATTTCATATTGTTGAAAGTGTGTGCAAACTTTTATGATAATAATGCAACTCGAACATTATGCCACGGAATGGATTCCATAGTGCCGTAGATGGTTTATAGAATTATCAAAGGAATGCATACTTATATTGCAAATAGAAGAAAGTTTGGAAATTTAATTTTATAATTTTGTGCCTCTG
Source organism: Chionoecetes opilio (assembly GCA_016584305.1). Taxonomy (NCBI): domain Eukaryota; kingdom Metazoa; phylum Arthropoda; class Malacostraca; order Decapoda; family Majidae; genus Chionoecetes; species Chionoecetes opilio. Next base: position 13,717 of record JACEEZ010014855.1, read on the forward strand.
AAGATTTTAGAATTAAATAAGTGAATACTTTCGAAACTTGATGATTAAATTCATGACATTGAAATTTTTGTGTACACTAAGACCCTTATAAATCGGAATTTGATATAATTCTGAAAGGCAAAGACAGTCGGCAAAAAATTATGTATCTCGGCATGTTGCCGAGTTACAACTGCATCTCTTGGTTTACCACTCGGCATAATCATGCCCTCAAAAACTTCTTGTGTGAACATGTACAGAAAGTCGGCAAAAAATAATGTATCTCGGCATATTGCCGAGTTATAACTGCATCTCTTTGCGTGGCAAACGCAATGCTAACTGCATCTCTTGCATCTTTTGGCGTGGACTCGGCATATCCTCAGTCTTCTTCTTCTTGTGACCTCTGCTTAGTACGCTTTGTAGGTCGTCTGTCAAGCTCGAGCTCGAGTTTGACATAGTGTGTCACTATGAAAAGTAGGCGAAAGGGAGAGTAAAAAGTGGGCAAAGGGAAAGTGGCGAACAGGATGCGGATCGTGTGATGAGGAGGTGAAGAAAACGGGCACAGTGCCCGCTATTTGTAAAAAAAGTCACGGACAAGGACAGGGCTTGCAGTGCGATGGCGCAAATGGTGGGCACAGTCCCTGTGAGGGGATGGGGCCCAGAGTTTATAAAGAGCTCCAGGATAAGGAACTGTGGTTTGGGGGAATGTAGAAAGCAGGAATTAAGGACATGAAAGAATCCAAAAAGCAAAGGGGGAGAATGGGGGAGGACTAGGGAACAGAACATGAAAGGATGAAGAAGGACGCAAAGGAGGGGATAAAGTCCTGGGGGTGGATTATAAAGCCTTGCAAGAAAGAAGAAACATGGAGGCAAAAAGGGCAGAAGGGTAAGACAGGTTTGGGGGGCCAGACCCACTACGGGCCCCTGGGGATGGGGCTGTTTTGGGTTAGACTCACTAAAGATGCATGCCTAAAGGAGAGGAGAGGGGGGGGAGCTGCGCAGGGGAAATTTCGACAGGGTGGTTAGGGAGTTAGGGTGTGGGGGCTAGGGAGCTGCACGGGGAAGCTGTCGAATAGGGGGCCTGGGGGGGGTTTTGGGGGTGTGGGGGGAGGGGGGGACCTCCCCCCTCCTTCCTCGCCAGAGAGGCAGTTGAGGCATAAAAGCGGGGGTGGGTGGTGCCGCCCCCCATCCCCTTTGCCTTAGCGGCAGCAAAGGGCGCGAGGGGGTTGAAGGCTGGGGGCCCTGATGCCCCGGCTCCCGGGGGGCTGGGGCCGCTACGGGCCCCCAGTGGGGGAGATGAGGTAGTGGAGTTTACCAACCCCGGGGAGGGTCAGGATGATAACAACGGGGGGCAACCGCGGGGCAAAAGAAGTGGCCCATATTTATAGGATTGTAGGGTAAGAAGTTGGCGACACGGGCTATGAGAGACCAGAAATGGCTGGTTACCCTGAGGGCAAAGGTATGGAGGATGTTTGAAGGGGGTGGGGAGAGGTAAAATGGTGACAGGAAGGAATGGTGAAAAATGCAGGGGGGGGGGGAAACACCCTTTAGGAGTTTAGGCCCGACAAGGGGGGCAGGGATGGAGTCCCTTTAAGGGATATAAAGAAGGACAGGAAAAAGTACGAGTGGCTTGGTGGGAAATGAGGCGCCCTCGGGAAAATGCGGGGTAAGGAAATAAGACGCGACACAAAAAAACTATCCAAGAGGAGGTTGTAAGAATGAAAGCGGAGTGCAGTAAAGACCAGGGGATATGGAGTAAGCTTCATAGACCGGACGGTGCATCCCACGGGGGTTTTTGGGGGAGACAAAGTGCCCCCTAAACGGGGAAAGGGAGAGGGGCAAGTGGGGGAGAAGTTTGAGTGGATACCGCGCTGGAGACTCTGAAATTTGGGGAAAAGAGGGTGACAAAGCGAATGAGTGACTGTTGCAAAAAAAAGGGAAGTGAGGTTGGGCTGTGTGATTTTTGAGGATGGAATTTTGAAAAAAGGGAAGCCTCAGCGGGGAAATGAATAAATGGAACTTTGACGAGTTGGTTGACGAAAACAAAGAGAGAGAGAATTGAATTTAGATCTGAGACTTACGTATGATCGGAAAGGGCAGAAGTAAGAGAAAAAAAGGGTGGCGGAGTGGGAGTATTTGTGGGGCAGGAAGCGGGTATAGATGTAGGGAGCTAGATTAGGGGGTGTGAAATGGGTGAAGATATTAGGCAGTAGTCGGGAAATAAAAGGTGCAAAAGGGGAAAAAAAGGATCTTGGTGTAGGGTTACATGAGTGGAAGGGAACAGGAGCGAGAGCCGAGAAAAAAAGGGAAAGTATAAATTGTCAAAGGGTTGTAAAACAAAATGAAGTAAAATGGATTGGATGGGAGACATAAAGGTACTTGGTTGTTAGGAGAGGAAGTAAATGGAAAGGGCCAAATTGTGTTTGACTTTGCAGAGGAAATGAATTAGAAATTTTTGAATGTGCCCCTGGTAAAGGGAAGAGTGACCCGGAGTGGAAGGGGGAAAAGAATTGCCATTGACTTTATTTAGTGAACCGGAAAAAGCTAGAGAACAGGTGAGAAGTATGGGGTGGAGAGGGAAAAAACAAACGACGTAGGAGTGACCAAAATCATGGGAATGGGGTATGAGTGTTTGAAGGGAAAAAAAATGAACTGAAAGAAGAGAAAATGGACGTTGGAAAATTAGAGATGCAGACTGGGATTTTTTTCAAGAAGTGGGATAATGGGACAGGGAACTGGGGGAGAATGGTTTGAGGGTGAGAGAGGTGTGGTGGAAAGAAGAGAGATTGTTAAGGAAGCTTAAAAAAGTGGCAAAGAGGGGATAGGCAGAAAAAAGAAAGGAAACAAAAGGGAGGGGCAAAAAAGAGTTGGTGGAACAAGAGACGGGAAAACCAAAGAAAGAAGGAAACAGTCAAATAGGAAGTGGGAGTCTGAGAAAGAATGGAAAAAAAATGAAGCTGAAAGATAGAGTAGAAAGGGCATGGAAGAGTAAAGTAGAGTAAGCAAAAGGGGGTGAAAAGCTTGGGGAGGAAGGCAAAAGGAATGAAGAGAGAAAAGTTTTCAGAGAACTTAGGGAAAAAGGTGAGGAAGGAGGTGGGAATGGGATAAGTTTTGAGAGGGAAGAGAGTAAGCTCAGGAAATGTAAAGAATAGTGGGGAATGCAGTTCACTAAGGGGAAAAAAAAAGGCAGGCTGTAGAAGACTTTTGGAAAGAATTGGGGTGGAAAGAGCCCGTGGACTTTGGGAAAAGACCTTTTGGGAGGGAAAAAAAAAAAGATGGATGAAAAATTGAATGGATTGGATTGAAGGGTAGTAAAAAAACTGAAAAGTGGGAAAGGCCCTGGAAGGCGGGTTCCAAAGAATTATATAGAGAGGGAGGGGAGGGTGTAATTGAGGGAATGATGAGTGTTTTGGGCATATATGGAAGAGGAAAAAGGGGGCCCGGGCCTGGAATACAGTAGAGGACCCTATAAAAAGGGAGGACACAAAGGGAGAAGGAGATTAAAAAAAAAAGGCCAATAGGGTTGTACCGTATTAAATTTTCTGTGGTGTAGGAATGAAAGACAGGGGAAGTTGTGGAAAGAAAAAAAGGGGATGGGGAAAAGCAAAAGGATTCAGAAAAGACAGAAAGGTAGGACAAAGTTTTTAATGAATGAATGATTGAGAGAACAAGGAAGGAGGGGAAAAAGAAATATCTAGCCTTTCTAATATTGGAAAGCATATGACAGAGTGGTAGGAGAATGTTAGTAAGGTATTGGGACGATTTGGGAGAGTGAGAAGGGTGTTAAAATAAAAGCAATGTATGAAAACCCCACCGGCCAAGTTCAGTATGGTGACCTCGGAGATGGGTGAATAAAGAGAGGAGTAAGACAGGGCTGGCCTTTCTCCTTACTTTTTGGATTATAGTTTTAGGAAATGGGGGAGAGTGAAACGTACAGGTCTGGGGGAAAAATTGGAGATGAAATGTTAGGATTGTAGCAGATTGGGGGGTGATCCTTGTGAAAACCCAATGACTACAAGAGATGCTGAATGCTGTGACTGAGTATGGAAGGGAGTTCAAAGTTAGGGTCAGTAAGGAGAAGAGTCAAGTGGTGGTGGGAAGGGGATGACTGTGAGACAGGGTTTTATGGTGGGTGGGGAAAGAAAAAAGAGAAAAAAATACAAGTATCTGGGTATTTGGTGGATGATAAAGGGTGTGAAAAACTAAACATGAGGGATAGCTAGAGCCCAAACCCTTTGGGGTTTAAAAGGGTAGCAGGTGGCAAGATGTCGGGCCAAAAGTATGAAGTGGTGAAGGACTATGGAAAGGGTTTTGGCAGTCCCCAGATTTGTTGGGCCCGGAAACAATGGTGTGGTTGGGAAAGGGGTTTGGGCAGATTGGGAAATCCAGAACAAAGAGGGAGAATGCATTAGGGGCCCAATAGGTATGTGGCAGTGGAACGATTAGAGGAGACAGGGATGGAGCACGTTCAGAGAGAGGATAGCAAAGGCAGGACTGAGGTACAGAGCTAGACTGCAATGAATGGATGACAGCAAATGGGCAAGCAAGGTTTGGGACTGGAATATGTATGGGAAGTGGATGAAAGACTCAGTAAAAGTGGAAAGATGGACAGGTGAACTGGGAATGTTTGTGACAGGAGTGATGAGACATGGGAGTATGGCTGTATGCAAAAAGGAAATACATAGGAGAGTGAAAGAGAAAGGGAAAGAAGAATGGCTGAGGGGAATGAGTGAGAAATCAACACTGGAATGGTACAGGAGAAAGGACCAGCCACGGTATGAAAGGTTCTATGATGGTGGCTATGGAGGGGACCTACTCTTCAGAGCCAGGACAAAGTCGCTGGAGGTAAATAGTCGTATGTACAGATGGAAGAATGATGGCAGCAAGGTGTGTGTGATGTGTGTGACAGGAGTGGATGAAACCGTGGAGCACTTGAAGCTGGAATGTGAACGGTATGAGTATGCTAGAACAAAGATGTTGGAGGTAGTGGTAGGAGAGGTCGGAGTGGAAGAATGGCGAGAGATGAGAGACAGGAGAGTGGAGATGGAGTACCTGCTGGGGTTGTGTGCTGAGTGGAGGAGTGACAGTCGTGTGATTGAGAGTGTGAAAGAATTCTTGGAGAATTCTTGGAGAGCACGTAGGAGAGAGAATGAGAGGCAGGGGGCCCCTCAGTGATGGGGGACCCCGTATGAATGTGATGCAGAGAGAGGAAGGAGGGGAAAAAGAAATCCCTAGTTTTGCTTCCCCCTTTTGCTTCTCTCCCAACAGATTACGTGTGTGGGAGAACGCCGGACCAAAGGCTTCACTGACAGCATCCGCTGGGTGACTCCCAAATCAAGATCAAGATCAAGATCAAGTCAGCCTACGAGCTGGTACCCGACCTTTGCTTTACTTTGCCACCTATTTTACGTATTTTGGGATTACATCATACAGTACTGTATTTCAAGATGTCAGCTCCATCACACAAGGGTGTCTCCAGCAGGAAGGGAATGAAATTGAAGAGCCTGAGCCTGCAGGAAAAGGTGAAAGTGCTGGCAAGGATGGATGCAGGTAAGTCCATGTGTGCTATTTGTGCTGAGTTTGATATCAAATCCAGCACATTCTATGATATCAAGAAAAAAGAGAAATTCGTGCCCATGCCCTTACTTTGGAGGACCCAAGCACCTCCAAGACTACCAAGAAGAGGATTAGGCCAGTTAAGAAAGTCTCCCTGGATGCTGTATTTACAAATTTTTAAATTTTACCCATATCAGGAGGGCATTTGCATAACTTGGCATATTTAATAACTCGGCAAGGCCAGAGCCCCTATCGTGCCGAGTTATAAGTGTTTTAGTGTATTTAAAATGTACTACTATTTACAAATGTATTTAAATACAATTAATGTATTTAGTATTTAAATACATTCGTAAAATGTATTTAGTATTTGGTATTTAAATACATTTCTCCCATGTATTCAGTATTTAGTATTTAAATACATTCAGTGTATTTAGTGCCCAGCTCTGGGTGCCCGCAACAACTCAGAGAAACTAACTTGTTTGAACTGTGACCTCGGAGAGACTGAGTTAAGTGAGAGTGAGTGAGGGGGAGGTCACGCATCCTACCAATATTTATATGAGGGGTATGGGAGGAGTTGCCAAGTATGCCCTACTTATGGCACCGTACATAGTCCAAGAGCCAAATCTCAAAAGAGGCCTAGAAATGAGTTTGGTGCAACACCCACTACACATTTGATTTGTCACTTCAGACTGCTTGGGGGATGTATCTGGAACATTTCTAGCCTTGTTGTACAGTTGAATTGTGGTATCACTAAAAGAGTATAGCCAATTTTTCAATAAAGGGTATGGCAGTCGAGGCGTACAAAAAAAAAAAAAAAAATTTGCAAACTTATTTTATTGTATGATCCATGATATTCTTTATGTACCAGTGTGCTGCTATATCAAATACAAAATATGTATGAGTATCTCTATTTATTATAATCCTCATCCTCATCATCATCATAAATGTACGTCAGTACAGGGAGGTCCCGAAGATACGAGCAGTTAGGTTCCACCTGGCATACTCGTAAAGCGAAATCTCGTATAACGAAACACATAACTAATGGTAAAATATAGGTTTGGTTCCAGGACCCCATCAATAAAAAAACTAAAAAAAAAACTATGTTTTTCAAGCTAAAATAAACTATAGCAAACACAACAAACACACAGCGTCTATATTACCTACACTGTACTACCTATTCTGTAGAAAAACCATTCTGAAAGAGAAAATAGCACACAAAATAACATAACTGCACATTAATTAAACATAAAACATAAATGATGTCATCAAGCTCATCATCAGTCACCAGCCAATGATAATCTGTTTTTAAAACTTCTCGACCAATCACAAGTCAGCGAGACATATTTCCGGGCAAGAATGGCATGCCAGACTGCCTCTCTCCGCCTTGTCCCCGTCATCTCAAACTAATTCTCGTTTTATTTGGAATGCTTGCGTTTTAAGGAGTTTTAATGTATCAGATAGTAAGATATATAAGTAAGGAGCCTGTGTTGCTAGTGTTTTGGTGGTAGAAGGTGTGTATGTGGGTTGAAATAGTGAATATTCGTGTCATGGGGCAGCCCCGTGGCAAGAATTTTTCTCCATCACTCTGCCCCGCCAGTCGCGCCTCATCATAACATCTTTAAATCACCCTTATTTAAGGTGAAACACGGTGCTACATTGATATAGATAATGACACGTGTATATAACATCACACCATAATCACTAAGTTGTATAATAACGAGTAATAAGACGTTTAATCCTGCCCAAACCTACTGTGGCGGCTCCAGCGGCGCCGCCACTCAAAACTTTTGAGTATAAACCCGCCGTCATCCGCCTCACCTGTGCCTTCCTGAAGACAGTCAGCTCCCACGCCTGTGACAGCACCATAGGATATCACCAGGGATCATAGGATTCCTCAAAGGGTTCTCGCTCCCCTACTAAATATTACCAAAGACATATATCTCCCTTGGTCTAATGGTGTTGATATCCACCTCACAGGCTTCATGGGCTGGCTCATGCTGCTGCTGCTGCTACCAAAGGCCGTGCTGCCAGACGTGGATGAGTCCCTTGCTTGTATTTCATCTCTTTACTCATATACATGAATGATATCCATCCAAATGTAATCATATGTCTACATTCACCTAGAGAAATGATATTTCATAGCATACCAAACAATAATAAGCGAGCCTGGAGACTTCCTACCTCTGCTAATACCAGTCTCGAGCAGTCGTTGGCCAGTCTGCACGTTATTTTCAGATTGATTATCGTACAACCTTAGGTAAAATCATATATGTAGTCAGTAAATGTTTATAATTTTAGTAAATAACTTGCAATTTACTTTAGTAAATAACTTGGTAATTTTACTCACCCCAGTTTGAATGTCGTAACATTGGATTTTCGATCTCGTATATTGAAAATAGACCCTAATTTACACATCTCGTATCATCGGATTCTCGTATATCGAATGCTCGTATAACGGGACCTCCCTGTACACCCTTGCATGGATTTTTGCATTCTTCACCTCCCATGCAGCTACAGGCTTCTGTGCATTGCATATTGCTACGTTTGCAGGCGCAAACGTGGTTTTGCTGATATGCTTACATACTTCCAACACTTGTGACTGCATGTGATTAATTCCAAAAGTCCTACAGGAGCCGGACTCTTTGACATGAGCAAGGGCTGAGCACCATCATCTGTTGACTGCCAGTCATGCCCATCTGACTCTGGCAGTGCTTGCTGTGCATGCAGTGACCTCTTCCACATGCATAACTAATAATTTGCTCATTGTATGTGCAGAAGAAGGCTGTCCGATGTAGGTGGCAAGCATTAACTTTTCTGCCGCTTCTGGCAGAACATCCAGTAACGAATTTCATCTGCCGTGTCGCCTGCATCCTCTAAGGTGGTGTACCGAGAACAAGTACTTCTCGCATGTGCGGACAGCAATCTCAGTGGTTGGAATGGCATCTCCCATCTGAGAGATGTTTCTTAGGTGATTCTCAGCCTTCTGCAGTTTCCTCAAAGCTGTCTTCTTCCCTATACCACTCAGTGCACTTGTGGAGTCACAACCTGTCAGTGCATGTAGTGCTCTGCATATTTCTGGACCTAGTAGATCTAGGGAAATTTACCTAACCAAATTGAACCTAACATCCCAACGCGGGTACTCCGCCCCCCTCGACCCTCCGATAAATAATCTAACCTAACCTAGCGAGGCGGCACCGCCCCCTCGATAATCTAACCTAACCTAACATAACCTAAATTATTCTGTTTGTGAGGATCATCAGGTTCTCATCATTGTGAGGATCATCTCTGGACTTAGAAGAAACGCACTCAATTTTCCCTAGATCTAGGGAATTTTTACAACAACCCGAACTAAAAAAAACTGTGGTTACGACACATATTTTGTACCCCAGCAAAATATCCCGCATTCGTCAAGGTCCCTAAGCTTGTTTTGGGGAAAAGGGGGTAGTGTGGGCAAACACTAGAGTAATACCTTGGTAAATATGGTTTCAGACAATATTCCCTAATAAATGCTAGTACTCTCCTGACATAACTGGGGGGGGGGTTCGCCCCCCCCAGACCCCCATTGTGTTATTTTTAATTTCCGCCATGTTTTAGGGGTTAGAAATACTCTTTATGATGCGAATGAAACGTTCAGGGTACTTAAAACCACCGATCTTGTATTGGTTGAAACTGCACATATACCAATACCTTTCTAACCCCTACAGCAGCTGTCGGAAATAAAAAATAACACAAGGGGTGTCTGGGGGGCGAAACCCTCCCAGTGAGGTGGTAACAGGAAGGTTCGACGGTTTGTGTTTCCGACGACACTGTCGAAACCTCCAACATAGTGCATCGTCAAACCTTCCAAGTAAGTGCCGTCGAACCCTCTCATTCATTCCCTTCATAATATTTTAGGCCTTTCATCATGCGCAATTTAACATAATACGTAGATGTAAATGTATAAATGCACGACCAGAGCTCACTCAGTTGTCTACACCACCCACTTCACACTTTCCACCGGCCAACCGCGTCTCGCTATCACCAACACCTTGCTATCAACTGCTGAATTCCGCGGCTGCAGCTTTGTGCTCAATTTTGTATTGTGATTAATCAAGTATCAATATCAGTGAAACATTACTTGTAGAAGGTAACCCAGTCACTCCTTGAACTAATTCCACCCCCTCCAGCACCAACACCACCACAGTCCATTGTTAGCTACATATATAATTTCTAATACACGACCTTTTGAGTGAATGGCTATTCGAGCGGAGGATCATTCCAGCGAATGTCTAATTAATCAGTAAGATCATAAATATGCTATATAGATATATAAGCAGTTGGAACCAGAACTTGCAAGCAGAGAAGCAGAAAAAACAGTCTATGGAGAGCACTGACAGCAATGCCACTCAAAGCCAGCAGAAAGTTTTGTCAGCCTTCTATACTATATTCGGTTAAGATTTGTTGTATCGCCCCTGCCATATCTCGCTTACTACCTTATGAAGGACTAATATTTTGTCATACACGTCTTCTACTAACCTTCAAACCTCTTGGCAAACTGTTACTTTGGTCAAAATCACGGACATAAATGATCTAATAAGAATAAATAAAGTGCTGCTCCGCCGTCGCCATCAGCGACGTCTAGCGCAGTCTAGACTGCGGGACGGGCGCCTCTCCCAGGCTTCTTTCACGGACAGCAGCAGACTAGGCTAGGTTAAGGTTAGGTTTAGTTTAACTTTATTTTAAACTAAACTAATCCTAACCTTGACCTTAACCTAACCTAGACTGGCTGCTGTCCGTGAGGGAAGCCTTGGCCCGCGGTCTTTGACTGTGCTGATGGCGACGGCGGAGTTGCACCTATTTATTCTTATCAGATCATTTTTGTCCGTGATTTTGACCAAAGTAACAGCTTGCCAAGAGGTTTGAAGGTTAGTAGAAGACGTGTATGATAAAATATTAGTCCTTCATAAGGTAGTAAACGAGATATGGCAGGGGCGATACAACGAATCTTTACCCTATACAGGGAGGTCCCGAAGATACGAGCAGTTAGGTTCCACCTGCATACAACTGCACCAAGCAACATAACTGCAAAGAAACAAACACTTGTCGTAAGAAATCTCGTATAACGAAACACATAACTTATGGTAAAATATAGGTTTGGTTCCAGGACCCTATCAATTAAAAAAAAAAAAAAAAATACATGTTTTTCAAGCTAAAATAAACTGTAGCACAACACAACAAACACACGGCGTCTATATTACCCACACTGTACTACCTATTCTGTAGAAAAAGCATTCTGAAAGAGAAAATAGCACACAAAATAACATAATGCACATTAATTAAACATAAAACATGCATAACAAAAAAAAAAGACGTTGTAATGTAGGGGGCCCGCGTGATACAAAAGGGGGTTTGTGTATGGTCCCAAGGTTTGGGGGCCGCACCCTGAAATTTACCCTAAGGTGGGCCCCCGCCATATGCTTAATTCCCTTTCAGGTCACGCCCTGCTGGGGGTCCCTGATGCAGCCCCAAAGGTTGGGTCGGCACCCCTTTTAATTCCCCCTAAAGGCGGGCCCGGCCATATGCTTAATTTTCCCCTTCGGTCCCCCCTTGCTGGGGGTGACCTGCGCTGCCCCAAGGTTGGGCGTACCCCGCTAATTCCCCCAAAAATGCAGGCCCCACCTTTGTTTAAATCCCCCTTCGTCAGGGCGTAGGGGGCCCTACTGGGGTAAACCAAATCCCCTTTGCCCAGTCCGAAGTGGTAGGGCCGCATTTTGGCTTAAAAATTTTACTCACCCCCAGTTTAAATGTCCTACATTGTTTTCGATTGTATTTTAAAAATAGACCCTAATTTAAAACATCTCTATCATCGGATTCCGTATACCAATGCTCGTAAAGGACCTCCCGTATTTAAAAACGAGATGCAGTGTTGTAAAGTCTGTGCTGCCATCTACCTGCAGCAGTCACATTGAAAGCAGGTTGCTTGGTCGAAAAGGTTGGGGGTTTATATTTGGGAAGCGGCTCTAAAAAAACTTGGGACATGTTGCACAGTTGCCGTCCTGCTCGGCTGCTATCTAGAACCCAAATGCCCGACGCATCCGCTGGCCCCACCATGTTAACGTCCTGCCACCGTGGGTGAACTGAAATCTAAACCCTGTCAATAGGGTGCCCCCAAGATCATAGAGGGAAAAAAATGAAACTGTTTTTTTCACTTGTCGTGTTTTATTCGTTCACACATGCATAAGAAGAGTCCTGTGAAATTAGATAAATTCAAAGATTTTAGGGCGGACAAACTGAAATTTTTAATAACCTTAAAAAAACAAAAAAAAAAACCAAAACGCCCCACTTTTTGAAGAAATTATAAGAAACCAAAACAACCCGTTTTCATTGTTTCCATTCGAAGGGCCCTTCTTTGAAGGCCCCCCTTCTTTTCCCGCCCCAAGTTTCCGATGGTGGGGGACTAACTGGGGGAGAACTTTCCTGTGGGCCGATTTCTGGCCCCCAGGTAGCGCTGGACTAGGGCGATGCCCGCTCCGGCATCTTTGCCCACGGGGCCCAATGCCCTTTTCCGAGCGCCCTTTGAATGGTCGTCCTCCTCCCACAAGCCGGGCCCTTTTCCCAGGAACCCTCGTCCGCACGATTTTCTGAAGAAGGCCCGTCTTCGAAGTGACGAAGGACGAAGGGAGGAAGACATGTATTTTTTTTCCCCTCCAATCGTTTGAGTTCCTTTTCGGGGGCGGGTTTGTCCAATGCCTGCCATCTGCTTTTTTCCCCCAAATCAATCCTGAGGAAAAAGGGCCGCGTTTTCCTGGGAAAACGTCCCAAAGGGTGGCGCGCAGGGTTGTTCGCGTTTGGCCGGTTTGGCGGGGATGTCTTGAGGATCCGAGGAAGACATTTCGTTCAACGGAGCTTTCACAGGATCGGTCCCTCAGCATTGTTTGCGTACACCAGGCAACAAAGGGGGCCACCTTTCCCACCCCGGCCTTCTACGCCCAGTCGCGACAGGGGGTTTCAGCATTGAAGTTTGAGGCGGAATGGCCTTCCCATCCCCCGGGTTTGAGGGAGAGCTCCAGGACGGGGAATGGTTTGGCTGGACCTTCACCACCGGGAAACGGAGGAGACGGAGAAGTTTTTCATAGTCCCCCCTGGGATGGTTTTTCGACATCAGAGCCTTTTTCGGAAGGAAAAGCGTCGTCCTTCACTTGCTGGCAGTGTCTTTGGTGGCGAAAAAATCAAGAGGTCCTGTGTTTCCCCGCCCTTTTCTGCAAGGGAAACCACGAAGGACCTCGATACGGAGTCGTTTGAAAATTCCCCAAAGTCAGGACCCAAGGAAGAGCCAAGGAGTCTTTGAAGAAACACCCTTTAGGATCACCTCGTGGACTGATGGCGGCAGGCAAACCCAAAACAAACTTCGCCGAGTTCTTTCTCAATCCGAATGCAAGCACCTTGCACCATGCAGGTTCGAAGCCGTGGTGTCGAAAAAGAAAAGGGGATGATCTTTTCCCGACGCCCGCTTTCCCTCCCTTCAAGACCACTGCACCACGTTTCGCCAGTCGAATCGAGCTTTCCGGGACCCCAAGAAGGAATTGGCGTCATTTTGTGGGAGGATGGCGATGCGGCTCCGTATCGCCCGAGAGGGATGGGAGGAGTTTTCCGTCCAATGCAGGAAACCTCTCAGGTATTCCCGGTTCCCAGTTCCCCGATCTTTCGGCGGCTTTTCTCTCTCCCCCCAATTCTGCTCGATGGACCGGGCCTTCGAGCCGCCTATCCCATGTCCATTTTCCAAAAACTTGAGCGGGAGATGCGAACGTTAAAGTGCTTGCCGCACCGAAAATTCTCCGATCCCAAGGAAATGAGGGTTAAAATCCCTTAAGGGGATCGGGCGGGCTGTGAGTTTTTTCCTCTGGCTTCGGGATCCCCGACGGTATACTCGTCGACACGGACTGCGCTGGCTACTGTTTGGCTTGGGATTTGCCCTTTCAGTCAGCCCGGCAAAGCGCTGTCTTTACGTTCCCCAGCCGTTGAGTCGAGTTTTCCCGTAGACCCCCTTCTCCACCTTCTTTGCTTCCGGCAATTTAGCCATGGTGATTCCCCCTGTCTTCTCTTGATCCCTAGGAATCCCTTTCCCGCCTTCACGTCTGCCCATTGGAGAAGGAGGAGTGTGCGAGGTCGAAGTTTTTTTGGAGGTCTCCTTTTGAAATCTCCCCATCATACAGTTTCGGCCGTCTTTGTTCTTGTTTTTCTTGAGGCTTTACGCCTTTTCCAGCTTTGACAGCTTCGTGCCGGCGTGTTTTTCTGTATTGTCGGAAAACCCGGGCGCGACCAGAAGGGGAAACCCTCCACCACCGCCTTCCGCTCCCCCTCGGTCTTCCCCATTCCCGTGGGTGGTGGTATAGGGGGGGAGACCTGCTCCTCGTGGTAGCCGGGGTCGGTGATTTTATCGATTGGGGCCCTTTCGACAGCCAAAAAATTACTATGGCTCGTTGCCATTTAAACCTGAGGGGGGAAAAAAAAATGGGAAAAAAAAGAAAAAAACCGAAATTGAGTAGCACCAAATGTTCACTTTGTTTTTACCCCCAAAAATTACTCAACGCCCCAAAATTTAACGCAAGCTGTTTTACTATGAGAGAACCGGAATAACACATAAACGGCAACATTCAAAAATTTGCTTTTGGGACACCCTATGTCCAAGCACGGTGATTTTAAAAGGTATAGATTTAGTTTTTATTTAATATAGCTGATTCTAATACACAGCGCGCCAAAGCATTGTTCGCGACATGCATAACACAGCGCTTCCATACGGGAATTCAGAAAATTGTACTCTATGGCAGCCTACTGACTTCGAGAGATATCTTACATATGGCAGCTTGTTTTAAGGCACGGGCAGTCCATCAAGACCGTTGAGGAATGTTCAGATGCCACTTGTCAATTATAGACGAAGCATTTTAAAAAGTATCGCCTTCTTCCCGCGAGTAATTTGAACAGAACGCGCATTGGTATGACTATCATTATTTTCATAATGAGTGGCAAGAAAGACCTAACAAAGGAGCAAATTAAAGTTATTGTATCTCTACACAAGGCAGAGGCACCAGTGGAAGAAATATCAAGGATTGTGGATGTTACGAGGAGATGTGTGCATAAGTGGGTGGAAAGTTTCACGGTGGGTTGCACCGTAGCGACAGCCGCGACACCAGAACATTATAAGTGGCCAGGGCAAGGGTGTAAAACATCAGCAAGCACCCTAAATGTCATGAAACGTCAAGTGGATGCCCATCCTCAATTAAGAGCAAGAAAAATATTGCGATATGACTTTTACACCCTCGCCCTGGCCACTATAATGTTCTGGTGTCGCGGCTGTCGCTACGGTGCAGCCCACCGTGAAACTTTGAAACTATACACCCTCAATACCTAAGAAGCCTGACCTTTCAAGTCATTTATTTACGGTGATACACAGGCGACAGGTGTGATGCGAGGCCGTACAGGTGTATAGTGACAGGTGTGGTGTATATGGTAAAGCGAGAGAGGCTAAGAGTGCAGTGTTAGCCCCCGAGTGTGTTTGTCTGACCTAAAGAGCGAACGCGCAGTTCTCGTCCACTATAACGGCGTCAGCCCCGTACCGCCGCGGCCACGGGTACGGCGCGGGCCACAGTGGTCCATAGAAGCTACTCTCGGGGATTACAGGAAGTTTAAATGAATCAAAAACCTTTGGCCTAATCAAAAAACCTTTCTTAATTAGGTATATTGAATTGAAAGTAGTTAGTTTCGTACACTGATTTTGAGTATTTTCGTACATACCTGGTGTCATTTCGTAACTCTAGTAGTCAAGTTCAACTCTGCGCTGAGTGTACGAAACGACTATGGTTTCATATAGACTACGAAACAACTTTTGGTAATAATGGACGAGAGTTTCGCGGTCGTTTTCAGAGACACCAACTATTTTTTCTTGGCCTACAATAGGTGCTTGTTCTAATGGAGATAGTTTTATTTTGCGCAACCCCCCCCCCCCCAGAATTTTTTTTTTCATTATAATAATGAAACCTAACCTAACCTTATAGGTTTTAATGAAACTTAACCTAACCTTGGTTAATATGGAGGAGTTTCACGTACGCTACAGACCTTACTACTCACGAATTCAATTTTTTTTTTGGCTCAGTATACTGTACACTACTACTGTACTTGCGCTCAATAAAAAATATAAAAAAATAAAAAATAATAATATTTTGTGTTAAGGTTAGGTTAGGTTTCTTTAAAACCCGTAAGGTTAGGCTAGTTAGGTTGGGTTAGGTTAGGTTAGTTTCAATTATTTTTTTTTTTTTTTTTTTTTTTTTTGGTTTTGGTTTGCGCAAAATAAAACTAGCACCATTAGACAAAGCACCTATTGTAGGTCAAGAAAAAGTAGTTGGTGTCTCTGAAAACGAACGTGAAACCTCCTCCATATTCCCTAACCTTAAGGTTAATGAAACCTACCTAACCTTAAAGGTTTATGAAACCTAACCTACCTTAAGGTTGTAATGAAACCTAACGACTTTAACCACAAGTTACTTTCTTTTTTTTTTGCGCAAATAAGCTATCTCCATATAGCAGCACCGCTATTAGAAGCGCTATGACATTTGTATCATAACCGCACTCAGGTCTGTTGCATTTTGCTATCCAAAATTTTCACATTTGGG
>JACEEZ010014856.1:0-2500 GCA_016584305.1 Chionoecetes opilio
TTGAAAGCTCAATAGGTTCTCTTGATTAATGACAAATCCTTTTAGGACTTAAAGGTTCTATCGTCCCCACGATTCTACGATCCTTTAGGAAAACAATATTTAGTTTCCGAGTCTCTCTTCATAAGATGAATTTCGCAGAGATGGAATTTGTTTGGTTGCTCTTCTTTGCAACGGGATTCCAAATTTTTTGCTTGGTCTTTTAAACGAAACAGGGCGACCAGAATTGAACGGCATATTCCAAGTGCGGCCTTTAACCAAGACGTGTAAAATTGTGTCATTACTTTCGGAGTTTTGTGTTCAAGGAGGGGAGAGGAGGAGGAGGAGAAGGAGGAGAGGAGGAGAGGAGGAAGAGGGGGAGGATTGAGATCAAGGGAAGAGGAGGAAGAAGGAACCCAGGAAGGAGAGAAAGTGTTTTGAGTTGATGAGAGAGAGAGAGAGAAGGAGAGGAGGGGAGGAGAGAGAGATGAAGAGAGAGGAGAGGGGAGGAGAGAGGGGAAAAAGAGGTTACTGGCCATAATAGTTTTACTTATTGTCTATTTTTCTTTTTATTTTTTCTTCCTCTTTATTAACATTAGCTAACACCCAAAAACACACACACCCACACACCACACAACACACACACACAACACACACACACACACACACACACACACACACACACACACACACACATACACACACACACACACACACGCACACGTCTTTTCTTGAGATATTTCTCTTTTCTATCCTTCTCTGACGACAAAGAAAAACATAGAATGAGATAGGACAAATATTTTGGCTGCTTTGAGAAACAACTAACAAAAAGACAAAACTTAAGAGTGTAGAAAATAAGAGAAAGATTCAGACAAAATAAGAAAATAAAACATTACGAAGATAAGAACACTAAAGATTGTATAAAGGAAGGATAAATAGGACTGAAGAAGGTATAAAGGAAGGATAAATAGGACTGAGGAAGGTATAAAGGAAGGACAAATAGGACTGAGGAAGGTATAAAGGAAGGATAAATAGGACTGAGGAAGGTATAAAGGAAGGATAAATAGGACTGAAGAAGGTATAAAGGAAGGATAAATAGGAGAAAGCCAGAATGGTATTGAATCCTATAAAAAGAAAAAAAACTCCCTTGTAATAGATTGGAGGCAGTTTAGGATCTGATGAGGGATGAATTGTAGAGGTGAAGTAGCGGGGTTCTTCAAGGTGGTGATCCCGTGTTGTCCTCGTAATGGCCTTGTGTTCCTTGTCTTCACAGGGCGATTAGGGAATGTGTGAGGACAGCAGTGGAGGGAAGAGTGTGTTGGGGCCCTGATGGGTTTTTGAGGGGGTGAAGGGGGTTTGGAGGGGATGAAGCGGTGGAGGGGTGTTGGAGGTAGGAAGGGAGGGGAAGGAGGGAAAGAGGAGATGAAGGAGTTAAGTGTTATTCATGTCTGTGTTTTGGGGCCCATTCAAGTATGTGTGTGAAGAAAAGAGAGAAGAGAGAGGAAGAGAAAAGGAGGAGAGAGAAGGGAGAGGGAAAGAGAGAGAAAAAGAGAGAGAGAGAGACGACCCCCGCTAAAAGTTTTTCAAGCGGGGGTGAACAGCGGGTTTTGAGGCCTAGATTTTATTAAAATAAATAAATGTCTGTTTTATTTATATGCACTATAGATCGGTTATGAAAAACCTGACTTTATCTCTAATAATCGAATGTACAAAACATTTTTTAAATAAAAAAAAAAAAAAAAAAGAGGAGAGGAGGAGAGAGAGGAGAGAGAGGAGAAAAAGAGAGGAGGGGAAAAGGGGAGAGAAGAGAGAGAGAGAGAGAATACTGACAAAGGCGATGATTTTCCGGTGGGTTGGGTTATATCCCCTCTATCATTTCCAAATTTCCCTTCACCCTCCCTCCCCCCCCTTCTTTCCCTTTTCCCCCCCCTCCCTCCCTCCCCCTCTTACCCCTTCCCTCCCTCTCTCCCCTCTTTTTTCTCTTCTCCTCTCTCTCCTCTCTCTCTCTCTCTCTTTTCTCTCTCTCTCTTCTCTCTCTCTCCTCTCTCTCTTCCTCTTCTTTCTCTCTTCTCTCTCTCTACCGTTTCCCCTTCTTAGTATTCGCTTCAGTTTCAGGTCTACTTTTTAAAATACCTTTTTCTCCCCCATTTTTTTTTTCTCCTCCCTCCTTTTCCTCCAACCTCCGCCTCCCTTTCCCCCTTCCCTCCATTTTCCTCCTTTTCCTCCATTAGTTACTTATTTTTTTTTTTATTATTATCTGGGAGAGAGAGGATTGTTTTGTTATCTCCTTTACCTTCAGGCCCCGTATTTCTTGCCTTTCCCTCTCTCTCTCTCTCTCCCTTTCCTCTCTCCTCTTTCTCTCTTCTCTCTCTCTCTCTCTCTCTCTCCTCCTCTCCTCTCTCCCCTCTCCCTCTCTCTCTCTCTCTCTCTCGGTCAACATCTTATTTTGGTAAAGTGTGTGTTTAATAATGGGTTGTGAGAAAGTCCCTTTAAAATTTACTACCACCTACTGGCAGCATTATCC
>JACEEZ010014856.1:7500-30000 GCA_016584305.1 Chionoecetes opilio
TTGATTTATAGCTTTCATTTTCGTGATGTGAATAATGACACATTAACGTTTTGATAGTGATGACGACCTGTTGACAGAAGCATTAATGAGGATGCTATTATTTAAATATTAATGACAGTGATAGTATACAGCAACAGCAACTTATTATTATAATTATTTTCATTATTATTGTAGTTATTATTATTATTATTATTACTGTTATTATTATTATCATTATTTTCATTATTATTGTAGTTATTATTATTATTATTAGTAGTAGTAGTAGTAGTATTTTTGTAATTATTGTTATTATTATTAATATTATTATTATTATTGTTATCACCTCCGCCAACGAAGTTGGAAGGGTTATGTTTTCACCCCGATATGTCTGTCTGTCTGTCTGTTTGTTAGTGTACAGGATTTCTCGAAAAGTTACAAATAGATTCGGACCAAACTCGGTATACCAAGTCTATTTGGTATAAGGAAGGACTGATTTAATTTTGGATGAAATCTATTGACAAGTGTTGCCATGGCAACCAATTTATGAAATATTCGGCCGGAGGTATGCGCTCATACTGAGTGCATATATATATATATATATACATATATATATTTCCTTTTTTTTTTTCCTTTTTATATTCGGGCGGAGGTATGCGCTCTACTGAGTGCCCCCTCCCCCCCCTAGTTATTACTAATATCATCATTAGTATTGTTATCATGTCATAATTTTTATCATTATTAATATCATCACTATTACTATTGTTGTTGGTAGTGGTGGTGGTGTAGATGATAGTGGCAGATTTTGCTGTGAGAGAGAGAGAGAGAGAGAGAGAGAGAGAGAGAGAGAGAGAGAGAGAGAGAGAGAGAGAGAGAGAGAGAGAGAGAGAGAGAGAGAGAGAGAGAGAGAGATATACTGATACACGCTGATACATTTATTTGGCCCTTTAGCAATACAGTAATGTAAACTATATATACATGTATATATTATAAGGCTTGGTCTGTTGAGCCGGAGCTCTTATACAGACCTGTTGCGAAACATAGTTGCCGATTTAGGTCAGATAAATAAGGCCCGAGAAATAATATAAATAATAAATCGCATTACCTTTAAAAACTCTACCAAAGATAATTATTATATAAGCCATAGTTGATAACATATAAAAATTTATGTGAATAAAAATGAAATACAAATAGGATATACGCAAATCTTGATAAGGCAAAAACAAATGCTAATATCAACAAACACACAAGCATACAAAAAACTAAAATACACATGAACAAACAAGGATTAGATTTATTGATCGATTTTCTTTTTCTTTATTTTACACTTGAAAATGTTACTATCGATGATGTTTTTAAGATCTTCTGGCAGCCGATTCCACAGTTTTACTTCCCTAACCGTAATGCTTCGCTGTGCATGGGACGTTCTACATATAGGAATTTTTAGATCATTTGGTCTTCGGCTATTTGAGTTGTTAGACATGAACTGAAAACCACTGTCAACTTGGTATGTGTATAATGCTTTATGTATAAATAGATTTGCTTGGAGGGATATGATATCAGTTAGTTTAAGTAAATTTAGGTCTTTAAAGAGAGGGTGTGTGTGTGCATATCTGTGATTGTGAGACATTACACGTAACATTTTTTTTGGGGTAATGAAAAGACTGTCAAGTAGAGTTTTAAATGCTCCTCCCCATACAGCTGAACAATACAAAAGGTGTGGATAGGCTATTGATAAGTATATTTGTCTTAAACTATCAATGGTTATATTGTTTCGTATCTTATGTAGTGCACCATTTATTTTACAAAGCTTAGTAATCACTTCTAGTATATGAGATTTCCATTTCAGTTTATCATTAATAATAACACCCAACAATGTATATGCACCAACTTGCTCTAAAATAAGATTGTCTATGCATACATCAATATTTGGTGGTTGAATCATCAAAGAACAAGATACCATATAAGAAGTTTTAGTAGCATTCAAGGTTAATTTATTACTTTTTATCCAGTTTGAAACATGAGATAATTCTGCATTTAATGTGTTTTTAATGTCAATGAGACTTTGTCCCTGAATGAAAATAGTGGTATCATCAGCAAAGAGAAGAAATTTGAGTTTATTAGTGCAACGTGTGATATCATTGATATATAATATAAATAAAATGGGACCCAAAATTGATCCTTGTGCTACTCCAAAACTAATAGATGTGAGAGAGGATAGTGCATTATTATAAACTGTACATTGTTTCCTGTGATTTAAATAACTTACAAACCAATTATGTGCAGCACCACGGATTACGTAAGCCTTCAATTTTTCTAACAAAATAGAATGAGATATGGTATCGAAGGCTTTAGACAGATCACAAAAAACTGATATCTGATATGCTTTACTATCTAATGTATCATATATATTTTGACAAAGGTGATGCAAGGCAAGTTCAGTGGAGTATTTGGGGCGAAAACCATATTGAGACTGCGATAATAATGAACATTTGGAAATGTAATCCATTAATCTACTAGCAACTATTTTCTCAAAAATCTACCTAAAACTAGGAAGGATAGAAATTGGTCTGTAGTTCGTATGTATAGATTTTTCACCCTTTTTATGTATAGGTACCACTCTAGCAACTTGAAGGCATGACGGGAAGCAGCCTTCCTTGAACGACCTATTAATGATGTAGACTAGGAAGGGAGAAACTTCATGATTGCATTCCTTGATTATTTTCATGTTTATATCATCGTACCTTGGAGCAGTAATCTTAAGGTTGTTGATGACAGTTTTGATTTCTAAAGGTGATGTTGGACTAAAAAAGAAAGAAAACAGAACAGATTCAGGCAGGTATGAAGTATATGGAACTGCCGATGGTTGGATATTCATAGCTAACTTTTCTGCAACATTACAAAAGTACTCATTGAATGATTCAGCTATTTCTTGATTATTACTTGAAACATTTTCCTGGAAAGAAATGGAATCTGGCAACTTCTGCTTATTATATTTCCCTAATAATGAATTGATTGTTTCCCATGTCTTCTTGATATCACCCGCATTATCCTTTAGTTTAGATTTATAATAGTTCTCTCTAGCTGCTTTTATCAGAGAAGTAAGTTTATTTCTGTATTGTTTGAAAATGTTCCCATATGTAAGTGGCCATTTAGCATAAAGTTTCTGTAATTTATTACGATGTTTATGGAAGTTTTTATTGCTTGGGTTATATACGGTTTACCAATATGTTTTTCTTTGAAAGTGCATTGTTTTAGAGGGAAGTGTATATCATAAAATTTCTGAAAGAGAGAGAGAGAAGAGGGTCAGGCATAGTAATTGAGTAATTAGTAAGTTCAGAAAAAAATCGGTAACTAACAAAATTGTGTTCCAGGAAAATTAGAAAAACAAAACAGAACGGTGACTGTGTGTAAACAAATTTCACACATTTATTATTCTATTCACTGTCGGCAACATGGCACTTCTATCCTCAAGTGTGTGTGTGTGTGTGTGTGTGTGTGTGTGTGTGTGTGTGTGTGTGTGTGTGTGGGGGTGTGTGTGTGTGTGTGGTGTGTGTGTGTGTTGTGTGTGTGTGTGTGTGGTGTGTGTGTGTGTGTGTGTGTGTGTGTGTGGTAGTGTGTGTGGTGTGGTGGTGTGTGGTGTGGTGTGTGTGTGTTGTGGTGTGTGTGTGTGTGGTGTTGTGTGTGTGTGTGTGTGGTGTGTGTGTGTGTGTGTGTGTGTGTGTGTTGGTGTGTGTGTGTGTGTGTGTGGGTGTGTTTGTGTGTGTGTGTGTGTGTTTTGGGGTGTGTGTGTGTGTGTGTGGGGGTGTGGGTGTGTGGGTGTGTGTTGGTGTGGGGTGTGTGTGGTTGTGTGTGGTGTGTGTGTGTGTGTGTGTGGTGTTGTGTGTGTGTGTGTGTGTTCATCTACGATTCTACGTAGTTGCATTTTATATTTTTTACAGGGCCTGAGCTACACTCGCATGGCCCCGTCTCCATATCAATATTTTTATCATTCATTCTTATAGTACTTAGTGTTAGCCGAAACCTACACCCCGGGAGGCGGGTCACAAACCACCGGCAAACACCTGGTACCCATTCACTGTTGGGTGGCCAGGAGCTCGGGTTTTAAGAAGAACGCCCATCTCTCTTCGCTCCGCCCGGGGATCGATCCCGGAACTTCTCGGTTGTGAACCGAGTGTGCTACCACTACACTACGGAGTAACCTGGAGTACGTGTGTGGGCGTGTGTGTGTGTGGGGGGGGGGGAATGCGGGGGGGATAATTTGGGTAACACGATGAAAAGGAGGGAAAGAGAGAAGGAAGGAAGGAAAGAAAGAAAGAAGAAATGAAGGAAAGAGATAAATAAAGTAAGTAGGAAGACAGGAAAGAGAACAAATAGAGTTGAGGACACAGACGGAGGAAATACCAGAAATGTGAATTAAATAAGCAGAAAATAAACACAAGAGGAAAATAGACAAAACAAATATCTGAAGAAGAAAAGTTCCAGGTCCAGGAGGTTGAGCGCGAGCACAAGGCCTTTGTGTTGTGGTTCGTGGCGGGCGTGAGTGTGGTGGTGGCGGGTGTGTGCGGCATCCTGGTGGCGGGGTGCGTCTGGGCACGGCACCACCGCCGCCACGAAAACGGTTGCAACGCACTGGTGGTGCAGGAGACAGACTATATGCTATCACCTGTCTCGAGGGGACGCCCAATGCTGCGTGAAGACCCCGCCCTGTCCCCTGGAGCGACGCGTCCTCGTCGCGGTGTTCCAGGTCATGACCGGCGACGGGGTGTTGACCAGGGCACCATCCCTGCCTTCACCAGGCACACGCAGGGCACCGTCCCTGCCCTCACCAGGCACATGCAGGGCACTGACCCTGCCCGCACCAGGCACAAGCAGGGCACCGTCCCTGCCCTCATTAGGCACACGCAGGGCACCGTCCCTGCCCTCACCAGGCACACGCAGGGCACCGCCCTTGCCCTCACCAGGCACACGCAGGGCACTGCCCCTGCCCGCACCAGGCACACGCAGGGCACCGTCCCTGCCCTCACCAGGCACACGCAGGGCACACCGTCCCTACCATCACCAGGCACACGCAATTTACTCCCCCTTGCCCGCACCAGCACAGGGCAAGGCACCGTCCCTGCCCTCCCCAGGCACACGCAGGGCACCGTCCCTGCCCTCACCGGGTACACGAGGCACTGCCCCTGCCCGCACCAGGCACACGCAGGGCACTGCCCCTGCCCGCACCAGGCACACGCAGGGCACCGTCCCTGCCCTCACCAGGCACACGCAGGGCACCGTCCCTACCATCACCAGGCACACGCAAGGTACTGCCCCTGCCCGCACCAGGCACACGCAAGGCACCGTCCCTGCCCTCACCAGGCACACGCAGGGCACCGTCCCTGCCCTCACCAGGTACACACAGGGCACGGGCCTTGCCCGCACCAGACACACGCAGGTACTGCCCCTGCCGCACCAGGCACACGCAGGGCACCGTCCCTCCCCTTTCACCAGGCACACGCAGGGCACCGTCCCTGCCCTCAACCAGGTACACCAGGGCACTGCCCCTGCCCGCACCAGGCACACGCAGGGCACCATCCCTGCCCGCACCGGGCACAGCAGGGCACCGTCCCTGCCCTCACCCAGGCACACGCAGGGCACCGTCCTGCCCTCACCAGGTAAAACGCAGGGCACTGCCCCTGCCCGCACCAGGCACACGCAGGGCACCGCCCCTTTGCCCGCACCAGGCACACGCAGGGCACTGCCCCTGCCGCACCAGGCACACGCAGGGAAACCGCCCCGTGCCCTCACCAGGCACACGCAGGGCACCGTCCCTGCCCTCACCAGGTACACGCAGGGCACTCCCCCTTCCCCTCACCAGGCACACGCAGGGCACTGCCCCCTGCCCTCCCCAGGCACACGCAGGGCATTTGCCCCTGCCCTCACCAGGCACACGCAGGGCACTGCCCCTGCCCGCACCAAGCAACACGCAGGGCACGCCCTACCCACACCAGGCCCCCCTCCTTTAACTCCCTTCCTTCTCCTCCTCCACCCTCCCCCCCTTCTTAAACCCACTACTTCCCTCCTCCTCCCCCCTCCCCCTCCCCCTCCTCCACCTCCCCCCCCTCCCCCTCCTCCACCTCTATCCTTCTCCTCCTAAGATCACAGATACCCTCAAAATCGATAGAAATGAAAACCATGCCAGCGGTAATCGTAGTTTGACTGAAGATCCACGGAAAATTTCCCCAGTGTAATAGCCCCTTTACTAGTGGCAGTAAAGGGGCTATGTTATGGCTATGTAACAATGAGAATTTTTTTTATAAAATATTGAAATAAGTATTGAAATGAAATATTGAATGGGTATGTTTTTTTTATTACTTGTGAGGAAAAGCGAAATTGTGAAGAAATTTTTGTTGTGTCTATTTTCATGCATAAAATCTTAAAAAGGACTCTAATAATAGCATTTCTAATAGTGACAGTATGTAACACAATTAGACGTTTTTAGCTTCGATAAAACATAGCATGGGTATATTTTTTTGAACTTGTGAGGAATAGACATCTTTTATTTTGTTGCGTCTGAGATACCTTTATAGGATCTCCTGACCTGACCTGTATAACGCCACTAACCTTCCTTATCTTGTCCTACAGGTGAGTCACACGTGGACAAGGACACCTGTAACACCTGGGCTCCGTGAGTACTGGATCTCGCACCTGTTTTGTTCCTCCATCCTCGTGGTCTTGATTTTTTGTTACGTTATTATACTGCATTTGTGTGTGTGTGTGGACGGCTTCTGTTTCCAGTTTATATATATGTGTATATATATATATATATATTAATTATATATACATATTATAACATATATATATTATAAAATAATATATATATAAAATATACTATATATATTATATATATATATATATAATATATATATATTGGTTGTTTTGGTATAAGGTGTTTGATAAGAATTCCTGTTTTGTTGGGAGGGGGACAACTACATAGTTAGACAAAGCATACGATACGTACAATGCGAACGATCCGAAAAAAAAGGTTTCTTGTATTACACTCAAGACATCTATTTTTTTCTTCTTCTAAGACAATATTTCATTAAAGGGGTTCGAAAACACTTGCTCTACAACAGTTATTGTAATTACTACCTAGTGCACGTAACACCACAGTGGCCTTGTGGGCCCGTGTGTGTGTGTGTGTGTGTGTTTTGTGTGTGTGGTATATGTGTGTGGGTTTTTTGTGTGTGTGTGTGTGTTGTGTATGTGTGTGTTGGGGTGTGTGTATTTTGTGTGTGGTGTGTGTGTGTTTTGGGGGTTTCAACGAGAGCCACTTCACTACAAACGGGTATTATTTTTGTTTGTTTTTTTTGTCTTTTTTTTCCCTTTGTCGCCCGTGTGTTGCTGAGGCTGGAGTGTTTCTTGGGTTCTCACTTCTCAGACACCGAGGGAAAGAGTTTCGGGCGGCTATCATTATGAATCAAGTGTTGCGTGTTCTTGGCATCAGGGACACACCGTTGCCAGACACAGAAAAATAGACAGAAAAGGAAATGTATGGGGAAAAAAACATAGATTCGTCTCGGTTTCTTTTAACGTGAGAAAGTTCCTGGGTATATTTTTCTTCTCAATTTAATAAATGTTAATGGTAGTATAAAAAGAGAGAGAGAGAGAGAGAGAGAGAGAGAGAGAGAGAGAGAGAGAGAGAGAGAGAGAGAGAGAGAGAGAGAGAGAGAGAGAGAGAGAGAACACACATACACACACACACACACACTCCCAATGACGGATATGGGTGTACAGTAGGCTCTTTGTCGAGGGTTGAGGAGGTGTATCGTCAGCATTCTCTGCACACACACAAGGCAGGTCAGCGGGGGCGCGTCAGCTCCTTGTGCCACCACAACCTGAAGGGGCGAGGGGCCGGTAAGGAAAGGACAGGGTCAGCTTAATCACCACGTAGGCGCTGCTGCAGCAGGAGGAGGAGGTGAAAAGTAAAAGAAATGTAGAGAAAATGAATAATAAAAAAAACGAAAAGGAAAAAACAAAAGAAATAAAGAAGAAGCAATAGAAGAAGAAAAAGAAGGTAAAGAAGAAATAAGGAAGGCAAGAGAAAAAACGAAAAGGAAAAACAAACAAAAGAGGGAAAAAAAAGCAATAGAAGCAAAAGCGAGAAAATAGTGAAGAAGAAAAAGTAAGGAAGAGAAGAGTAACACCAAAAGGAATAGAAAAAAATTAAGAATCAATCAAGACGGAAAAGGTGGAATAACAAGAGAAGCAGATAAATACGCAATACAGAAACAAAAACAAAATAAAAACATCTAAAACAACCCCCCCCCCCAAAAAAAAAGTAACTAAAGAAGAAACTTAATAATAGAGTAAAGTTTCTGGTTGTATTTGATGTAGCGATGATGCAAATAAGGTGGTGGGCGGGGCGAGGGAACAGATGACGCGCGCATAGAAAACGGAATATTGCAGTAAGAGGTTGCAGGGAAGACACAGAGAGGGTACTGGCAAAGCCGTCTGTATGTAAAAGCCTGCGCCTGAGATTGATGACGTCACGGACGGAGTCTGTACGAGGCCACCGAGATGACAAGCTTACCTACCTAATATATGTTTATCAGTATAAAAGATATACTGTTATCTTTGGAAATGTTTGTTCTTTAATATTATCAAATAAAAACTCGTAAAACACACTAAAGAAATGCCATTATGAGACTCAAGAAATATGCATGAACTTAAACTCTTCGCTATTTAATATTTTGCTCGAAAACATTTTACATGGTGAATATCAATAGAAGCGGAATTCAGTTAGCTTTCCATTGCTATATTTTGTTTTCTGATAAATGAATTAGCAGCATGCATAAATTAGCGTTAACTAAATACATAACATCATGAAATCGGGTAATTTCCTACCTAATATATGTTTATCAGTAAAACAGATATCCTGCTATCTTCGAAAATGTTTGTTCTATAATATTATCAAATAAAAAACGGTAAAACACATAAAGAAATGCCATTATGAGACTCTAGAGAAATATGCATGAACTTAAACTCTTCGCCATTTAATATTTTGCTCGAAAACATTTTACGTGGAGAATATCAATAGAAGCGGAATTTAATTAGCTTTCCATTGCTATATTTCGTTTTCTGATAAATGAATTAGAATTATACATAAATTAGTGTTAACTAACTAAAAAGATAATGAAATCGGGTAATTTTTCCCGATTGGTAATGTTATTTATTTAGTTCACGCTAATTTATGTATGGTTCTAATTCATTTATCAGAAAACAAAATATAGCAATGGAAAGCTAATTAAATTCCACTTCTATTGATATTCTCCATGTAAAATGTTTTCCAGCAAAATATTAAATTGCGAAGAGTTTAAGTTCATGCATATTTCTTGAGAGTCTCATAATGGCATTTCTTTAGTGTGTTTTACGGTTTTTTATTTGATAATATTATAGAACAAACATTTCCGAAGATAACAGGATATCTTTTATACTGATAAACATATATTATTACGGCGCCTACTGACTTGTGGAGCGGCTGGAGCCGACTCTGATGATGACGTTACCGTCCATTTCGCCTCCCAGACGCAGGCTTTTACATAGAGACGGCTTTGGTACTGGTAGGCTAATCATCTAATGTACGTACTAAGGGCAGGTAAGGTAGAAGGGAAGAATGGCATGTTGTAGGTTTTAGAGGTAGAGGTAATAGCAGTAGAGGTAACAAGATGAATGCCTAAGGAGGAGACGTTCGCCCGAGAGCCACAAAGGAGATTCTTGTAAGATAATGGGTGGGAGGAGGATAAGGGGGAGGCATTAGGCTGTGTAGAAAAGGATATGTGAAGCGCTGTCGGGTGTTGGAGAGAGAGAGAGGGAGAGAGAGAGAGAGAGAGAGAGAGAGAGAGAGAGAGAGAGAGAGAGAGAGAGAGAGAGAGAGAGAGAGAGAGAGAGAGAGAGAGAGAGAGAGAGTCCCCTTGCCACCATTCTTTGAAGATGGAAAAGTAGGAACATAACTAAAATGTAGAAGAGAAGAGAAGCACATAAGGATAATTCGATTATACGACATCCTATCCATCCACCATCTCATCTACCTTATCTTTACACACCCCAACCCAACCTTGACCCCTTTAACCCCACCCCCAGCCCCCCAACCCACCCCAACATCCTTCCATCCACTCGTCACCTTATCACTGAATCCTGACATTAAAGTACCGATCATTCGTTTACAAATCATTGAGCCATTTCATTGCAGGCGATTAAATGCAGGAAAAAAGCCATGTAGCGTTCATGTTTTATTCTGGTATAATGTTTACAGACTGATATTGAAGCTTGAATTTTATGACGTTATAGGTTAAGCGTGGGTTTCATTATACGTATAACACAAGTATTTGGGATTTTGATGGTGGTTGTAAAATTCGAGGTCATGGGATGTTTATGTGTAAGTTTTGAATGTTGAATGAAGTGATAATCATGAGGTGAAGTTAGGTGAGGTAAGGTGAGTTGAGGAAAGGATGAGATGATGTGAGTTGAGGTGAGGAGGTAAGGTGAAGTGAATGAATTGAATTGAAGTGAAGTGAGATGAGATGAAGTAAGGTGAAGTGAAGTGAGGTGAGGTGAGGTGAAGTGAGTTGAGGTTAGGTGAGGTGAGGAGGGGAGAGGAAGACAGAGCAACCCCAGAAGTACGCTTTGACGACGCTTTGTTGACGATTTGTGGTACTCTAAGGCTATTGCTTTGAATTGCCGGCTGGCACTTCATTGCAAAGCCAATGGTTGGGCCT
The DNA here is from genome assembly GCA_016584305.1 of Chionoecetes opilio. Taxonomy (NCBI): domain Eukaryota; kingdom Metazoa; phylum Arthropoda; class Malacostraca; order Decapoda; family Majidae; genus Chionoecetes; species Chionoecetes opilio. Next base: position 18,237 of record JACEEZ010014856.1, read on the forward strand.
CTGTCGACAGCTGGGACCTCTTTTTCGGGCATAACCACCTCTACCGCAGGGACGGGGTGCACTTTTCGAGGAAAAGAGTTCAGATATTGTCTGAATCCCTTGAAAGGGAGGTAGATGCACTGCAGGCTTTTTTAAGATAGAGAACCGGGGATTAGACACTGGAGACGGGGTAAAGTAAACTTGCGACACTAGGAGGAGTTTCAGAAGGCAGGGAACTAAAGTGATTCGTAAGAAGAGAGAGAGGAGGGGTTTAGTTAAAGATAAAGGGAAAATGAACAAAAAGAAGAGGAGTTGCTTGAAGGTGTACTATACAAACTGTAGGAGTATTTGAAACAAGATAGATTTCCTGAGAGGAATAAATAGTGTAGAGGATTTTGATATATTAGCATTAACAGAAACTTGGTTGGATATGTCAGGAAAGGTATTTGATCCGGAAGTCGAGATAGCTGGGTATAAGTTATTTCACAAGGACAGAGTAGTCAGGCGAGGTGGAGGAGTTGCGCTTTATGCAAAAGATACATTGCAGTGTTGTGTTAATAATGTTATAAAAACAGATGACAGCATAGAGTCTATATGGGTAGAGGTAACGGAGGGAACTGAGAAAATGGTTTTGGGTGTAGTGTATAGGCCTCCAAACTTATGTAAAGAGGATTCAGCTCCTATATGGGAGGAAATAAACAAGGCCTGCAGATATAATCGACTATGCGTGGTGGGAGATTTTAATTTTAGGAATATAGACTGGGATTTAATCATAGGTAACAGCGATGCAGATGAATTGTTAAATATAATCCAGGATAACTTCCTAAGTCAAGCAATCAAGGAGCCTACTAGAAGAGATAATATTCTAGATCTATTGCTGACAAATAGAGACGATTTAGTTACAGATGTGGATGTCGGTGGAAAAATAGATAATAGCGACCATTATGCGATCAGATTTAGATTAAAATGGGAAGTTGGAAAGCTAAGTCGCAATAAACATAGAATACCTAATTTCAGAAAGGCCAATTATGCAGGATTAAGAAGACACCTGGAGGTTATTAATAAGAGGTGTGGGATGGAGGGGAAGAAATTTTCCCAGGGTAAGGACAGGGCGCTGACAGCTGGAAAGGCCAATTATGAAGGATTAGGAAGGCACCTGGAGGTAATTAGAGCTGTTAGATATGGAAGTGAGGTCGGGGTTGAGGAGGTAATTAGAGCGGTTAGACATGGAAGTGAGGTCGGGGCTGAGGAGGTAATTAGAGCGGTTAGACATGGAAGTGAGGTCGAGGCTGAGGAGGATTATACCTCATTTGTAAGGAATATAATTGACAGACAGAAAATAAATATTCCTTATAGGGAAATAAGGTCCAGAAAGAGTGATCCAAAATGGATGACCCCTTATTTAAAACACAACATTGGAGTAAAAAAAACCATTTATTTAAGGTTCAAGGCAGGATTGGTAAGCAAAGAACAGTATAACGTGATGGCAAGGACAGTGAAGAAATTAACTCGAGTTGCTAAGAACAATTATGAGATTAAAGTAGCAGGACAGGCGAAAAGTGACCCAAAGGGGTTCTATCAGGTATATAAAACCAAGACAAGGGAATTAGTTGGGCCGTTAAGGTCAGGACAGGGTGAGGTCTTAAATACGGATGAGGATATGTGTAAAAGTCTAAATGATTATTTCTTAAATGTTTTTACGGAGGAGGATACACAGACGATACCTGATAGTGAACAGATGTTCAAAGGAAGCGATGAGGAGAAACTCAAAGATATTGTGATAACTAGGGAAATGATGGAAGAGGGTATAGATAAAATGAAGAATTTTAAATCGCCAGGACCCGATGAATTGTATCCCAGGGTATTAAAGGAATGCAAGGAGGTTGTAGGAGTCGTTAGTGCACTTTTAGGAAACGTTGAGATAGCGATGTGCCATATTGTGAGGTAAGGAATTTGTCCCATATAAAGAAGGAGACGAGGACTAAAGTCAAATTATCGACCCGTAGTCTAACGTCAGTGGTGGTAAATTATTGGAGCTATTATTGCAAAAACATTAGAGAGCACTTAGATAAACATATTTTTGATAAAAGTTCAAAAAGGGGTTTCACCAAAGGGTAGGTCATGTTCCCAAATTTTTTGAGTTTTATAGGAAAGTTTTTGAGACGGCAGATAAAGATGAGGATTATGATATAATATATCTGGACTTTTTGTAAGGCATTTGACAAAAGACCACACGAGCGATCATAAAAAAGGTTGGTCATGGGAAAAAATGGAAGGGGTTTTTTGGATCAAGCTTGGGTAATAAAAGGGAACAAAGGGTTTTCAATTTAAGGTTCCCCCAAACGAAAGGGGGACTGGTGACATGGGGTTTTCCACAAGGGGCGTTTTGGGCCATTATATTTTTTATTTTTCATCAAAGATTGGATAGTGGGGTTAGCGTGAATCAGCAAGTTTTTTGATGTACTAAGGTAGGTAGGGTTTTGGATCCATCTGATGTAAAAATTGCAGGGAGATTAGATAAACTTAACGAAATGGGCATCATATGGCGATGGAATTAAATGACAAGTGCCGGGTTATGAATTTGGTAGAAAAAAAACCCCCGGGAATAGAACACCCTAAGCAATGTATCCGAAAAAATCAGAAGGTGAAAAAGATCTTGGAGGAGGGGGAGGGGCCCGACCCCCGACCTAGGGGAAAAAATGTATTTAGGCCCGAAAAAGAGCTAATGAGTATTAGGATTCATTACCAGAAGTGCTAAAAGTAGAAGTGCGGAAGTTATTCTAAAGCTTTATCTGGCTCTAGTCAGGCCTCACCTAGACTATGCCGTTCAGTTTTGGTCTCCATATTACAGGATGGATATAGCCTTGCTAGAAACAGTGCAGAGAAGGATGACCAAAATGATACAAGGGATGCGTAACTTTAGTTATGAGAAGAGATTGAAGTTATTAAAATTACACTCACTCGAGAGACGCAGAGTAAGGAGCGATCTGATAGAAGTTTTTAAGTGGATAAAGGGATTTAATAAAGGAGAGGTAGGCAAAGTTCTTACGGCTTTTAACCAGGGTAGAACAAGAAGTAACGGATTCAAGCTGGAAAAGCGTAGAATTAAAAAGGAACTAGGGAAAAACTGGTTCACAAATAGGGTGGTGAATGAATGGAATGGTCTCAGTAGACAGGTAGTTAGAGCGGAGTCATTAGGGAGCTTTAAAGAGGGGCTGGATAGGTTCATGGATGGGGAAGAAAGGTGGATGTAGGTAGTGTTAGGTGACAGGAACTACTACGTGTAGGCCTCGCGGCCTCTTGTAGCTTCCTTATTTTCTTATGTTCTTATTTCAGCAGTCAGCACCATCAACGTCATTACATCTGTAGATGTAACGTTTTCTTTCCTGATGGTGACAGGAAATATTAATCTAAATTCTAAAGACTCATATTTCAGAGCTAAATCCATGACGCAGATCATAAAGTCACAGAAATTCAAGTTTACCAGGGAATTTTATGGAGCAGGTGACATGAATTGACGGGAAGCCTTCCACGTAAATAAATCATAATTGAATAAATATAATAGAATAAACAAATAAAATATCTCCTTTCTAATTAAAAAAAATTATCCGTAAACTAGTAATTATATATTTTTCATCAATATGTTCACTAACTCGTTTGTAAAAACAACGAAAAGCCCATGAATTTAGGTTACGCCGTGGATGGTTGTTACTTTTTTTCTCTACTTTTCTTGTGTTAGGTGACCACAGTACTCGGTATTCCTCCTTCCCACGCACGATACTAACAAAGACCTATATACTCTTCTATAATAATATAAGCGAAAGTGTGTGTGTGTGTATGTCTGTGTGTGTGTGTGCTATAGGTTCCGCCCCCCGTGACTCAATCCCATCATATGGCACAGTTTTGGAACCAGGGCGACCAGGGGAAGGTTTTAAGCTCACGTATGGGATGATCCGATCACTTTTTTTTTTTTTTTTTTTTTTTTTTTAGTAGCCTATTAGCGAGAACTGTGAAGAAAAAAAAGTGGGTTGCGAGAATTGAGGATACCTTGATGTAGGGTGATGGGTAATGGGTGAGTGAATGGGTGGGGTGATGGGTAATGGGTGTGGGGTGATGGGTGAGTGAAAGGGGGGGGGGTGATGGGTGATGGGTGAGGGAATAGGTGGGGGGGATGGGTAATGGGTGAGTGAAGGGGTGTGTGGTGATGGGTAATGGTTGAGTGAATGGGTGGGGGGTGATGGGTAATGGCTGAGTGAATGGGTGGGGGGTGATGGGTAAGGCGTTAATACATACATTTCTACATCCATGATTTCAGGAAAGCTAAAAGGGGCTATCTGGAGAGTCTATGTTTGGTGGGCCGAAGGCTCACCAATAGCCCTCCGCAGGAGCTAGCCAAAAATCCGCCCGGAGGGCGGCTTTGCGGCTAGTAGAATATATATGTCTTGATACTAACGTTCCCGGCGTCAGGGCATCACCGTGGCGCCCTCTGTAACCTTCGTCGAGCGCGTGATGACGCCAAGGCACACAGTCGTCTGTCTCACCAGCTTGTAGGCATCAGCTGTGTTTAATATCGTCGTGACATAAATCCTCGTCGGCTGAGCTCCTTGTCATCACATTCACCTGGCAGGGTTGTGGGTGTTCCCTTCGCGACACTCACCTGTCCTCCTCCCCCCTCGCCCCTGAATTGTCTCCCCATCGCCCCTTGCCCCCTCCTCGCCCCTTGCCCCCCTCCTCCCCTGCCCCCCCCCCTCCCTTCATGGATTCCCGACATGCCTGGCTGGCGGGAAGCTCGTCTAAGGCTAACTGATGCATGCAGGAATGGACACTAATGGTTATTGTAGCAATGAACCACGTGCTTCGGTTTTTTTTATGGTAGAGCTCCAATGACTTGATTCTAAAAAATATAAAAAATTATCGAAGTTTAACGCGAAAGGAATACTGAGTGATGCCTTTAATGGTCTGAAATACAGCGACTCACCTGTTGTAGGTTGGTAGGGAGGTATACCCATGGCCTGGTCTTCAATGAGGCAGTATAGACAGGAATATAGAGTGTAGAGATAGAGCCACTGGAATCATTGGAGGAGGTATAGTCGTAGAGCTTGAGAAGAATGACATAAGAGAAGAATGTAAATAAGAAGGCAATGCTATGAAAGAGACAGGAAAGGGTTGTAAGGAGAATGCAGAGACAGATGACTAAAGGAGGCCAGACAATTTCATGGATGGGGAATGAAAGGTTGTAGTAGGTAGTGTTAAGTAACAGGAACTACCGCGTGTAGGTCTCACAGCCTCTTGTAGCTTCCTTATTTTCTTATGATCTTATGACCAAAATGTATAGAAACTGATGCATGGGGCTGAGAAACTTATAAAGAGAGCCTGAAACACATTACAAACCATTCCCTAGAAAGACACAGGGCACGAGGTGATCTGATAGAAGAACAAATATAAGTAAAAAGGGACAAAGAAAGGTGATATAAATAAGGTTCTCATGGTCACATAACAAGTTAGGACACGCACTAATGGTGATCTGCTTCATAAATACAGATCAAGGAAAGAGATAGACAGAACTGGTCACAAAATTAGGGTATAGAAGATCAGTGTAACAAACTCAGTAACTAGGAAGAAATGCACGTACGATAAATAGTTTACTCAATACCTTAGATACATTTATACATTATGATACAATGATTGATAAATGGTAGGTTCAAGGACTACAAGAGTTGCATAAAATAGATCATTCAGCCTTCTACAGTATCCTTATGTTCTTATTCGAGGTGGGTCAAGAAAGCATAGTAAGAAGGCAGAATATAACACAAAGGGTCTGGAAATGGATAGATACATAAATACACGCTCAAGGGAAAGCTTAAGTTGATGCTGAGGTTTACAGGTATGACAAAGGTGCTAGAGAAGGTGAAAGAACATAAGAACATTATAAAATAAGGAAGCTACAAGAGGCTGTGAGGCCTACACGTGGTAGTTCCTGTAAACAGGTTTGGCAAAAAAGGTGTGGCGAAAGTGTGACATAGATGTGGCATGTTGGAGATAGAAGTACTGATCAGCGGCTTCCAACTGTTGCAGGGACGAAAGGAGGGGAGGTGAGAGGGGAGGAGAGAGGGGAAGGGGAGCTAGGTGGCGGCGAGGCGTGGATTATGGTGGGCTGGTGACGCGACGCCCTAATGGAGCACCTGTGAGTGACGCGGGAATCTCTGATGTGACGTGGCGGCGGTGCATTGTGTTGTGTTCCCTGCACGCACCCACGCATTATCCTGAGCCGCTTTCTGCCATTATTCCCGTACGTCTGCTTGGCACACATGACACACACACACACACACACACACACCGCGCGATGGTCAGGTTGATAACGATCTGGTCTCTCACTCTGTGGGAGGCGGTTCGAATCCTCGCGCTCCCGGGGATTTTTCACTTGACAAATTTGGGCGGTTACTGTCCCCCTTGAGCAAGGGGATGGGTGTGTGTGGTGTGTGAGGTCCCAGCATTGCCCAAAGATCGGTAATAATGAGCTCCAAGCTCGCACTGAGAGGGTGAAACTGGCGATCGCGAGCTAGCTCGCGTGGACAAGACCATGGGTGAATGACACACACACACACACACACACACACACACACACCACACCATATCTATTCGCATTATAATTATGGTATAGACAACGCTAGTACACGAAGAAGCACGGTAGGAGAACAGACAGGTAGTAGAGAATGCAGGAATCTTAGCTATGAAGAAAATATCTATATAAAATACAAGAGTTTGATTTTATAGCATTAGAAGGAAAAAAGGAGGCTAAATGTGCTCATGATGTACAAATACGATACATGAATGGAAGAAATTGCCAGTTCTGATAATTTGTAATACCCACAATGAGGATATCACATGGAGGACGCAATCAACATGAGTTATAATTGATTATGACAAAGTTACACGAAAACAAAGCTAACCAACAAAAACCGGAGGAGCACACCACTCATCAGAGGAAACTTATATGCAAAATACATCAATCTTCAAAAAATCGTCATAATCAACAATATTCAGAAACAGGACATCAGGAATTTGACTCAATCTAATACTAATGCAAAATAATGCGAGAAAAATCGAACCGAAAATTACAGACAGACACAAGAACATATCGGCATAATTATTTTCTTACTGTCTTGCTTCTTAAATCTTCACCTGCAGATTAAAATGAATAATTTCTATGTATTTTCCGCAAAAATAGCAACGTAATAAACACATATTTTGCAGTCTACTTTTCCTCTATACTCCATTGCGTCACCTTAAAAAACAAACAAAGTACGTATTTTATCCCCACTTTTCGGGAAATCGAAAAAAAATGTGCCTTGATTTTGCTATTTTTCATATTAATCAAATATTTATTGAGGCAAATTTTCAGACCCATCACATCCTGGAAATGACAAAGACAGCTATATAGACTAATAGATGCGCCACATGATGAAAAATGGATTTATGTAAAAATTCAGAAATCGCCTACGGTAAAAAATACTTATAACTTATTACTTATATATTACTTATTACTTATTACTACTTATAACTTATTGTTTATTACTTATAGGTAGTTTGTCTATAAGGGCGAAGATTTACATCCCTTTAACACCTGCGACCACTGATTACGTCTCCTACAGGTCGAAAATACCACTCCCAAGACGTATCCTTTATTAAAGTTACCCCGTCTTACATACACACTTCCTTCGTCGTGTCGCCTTGGAGAAAGAAAACACACACATGCATGATATTCCCCCTTGTGGCTCAACAGAAACACATAAGAATGGATACACTCGTGTTTGTTTTAGTGACGGGCGAGATGAGATGAGAGAGGCTTGAGGCTGGATGGTTAAAGAGGCTGTGAGGCGGGTGAGTGGATATAGTTAGGCAAGTGTAGGGTTAGTGAGGTGGATATAGTTAGGCAAGTGTAGGGTTATATGTACAGATATCTATAATACGAGGTAGATTGAAGAACGATAACCAATAGATAAATATAAGTACATAGTTCAAAAATAGGTAAAAATTGATAAAGGATGGGTTGATAGATAGGTAAAGATGGGTGCATACGTTATGCTGCGCGTGGCCTCGGTGCTCATCTCCGTTGCATTAGTCATTGAACCTATGGTGGGTGACAACCCGCTACCCCGGGACACAGGGCTAGTGTGACATCCGGGTTACCACAGTTACCTTCCCCAGGTTACCCCAGGTACCCATTTATCGGCCAAGCCCGCAAGGAAGGATGAACAGCTCAGCTATTTAGGCTGAGCGCCTAATGCTCTGGGCCAGATTCGAACCAGGGCCCGCAAATTTATAGCTAGGCGCTCTAGCCACTACAATACGGAGGCACTTAAGATAGGGAGGAAGATATATAATATAGATAGAAAGATAGAAAAATATACATACATATATGGATAAAATTAGATTGACAGATGAAGATATAGGTTTGACCGGATGGATGGATAAGAAACTACAGATAGATAGATAGATAGATAGATAGATAGATAGATAGACGAACCTATACAAAGATATAGCGACATCCAATATACCAAATAGTCGCCCTAGTGTGGTTGGCAACACTCGCCTGCCAGAGACACAGTTGGCAGTGCTGATCGTTAGTAACTTAATAACTTGGTATTCACACCCACTCACTGCCTCACGCGTTTGCACGCACATATGTACACACACACACACACACTTGTACACACCAGGGCCAGATTTAGACCTGTGGAGGCCCTGGGCAGCCTCTGTGTGGAGGCCCCCCTTCATTACAAAATTTTACAAAGTATGGGGTGCCGAGCGAAGCGAGACTGAGCAGCTGGGGGGTCCGGGGGATTTTTTTGAAATTTTAGCCTTTTTAGGCGCATTTTGAAGCAATACGCAAAGCTATATTGAGAAAGTATATTAGCTAGTATATTGTGACAAAATTGGGGTACTCTATGACCTAATTGGGTAAAGATTATTTTTTTCAACTGGACACAGCTCAATGAAGTATTCAGATTGAGAAGTAACACATTGATGTTGCGAGACTATGAGTCGGGTCACCCCTTGTTAAAAGTATGAAGTATAGGAGTAGCCTAAGACGCATATTTTCTGAAATTTGAGCTCACTGCCTAGAAATTTGGTTGATATGAAATTTACTAACGGGAATTACTTTCAAGGTTAATTTATATTCAGCAGTGTTTTTCTTGTATATATGAATTATATGAAACTTTGACCTCAACCACTGGTTTTAGCCTAACTACAGTCGATGCCTACCTAAAAAGAGGCTGTTGGCTTCCGATTAAAGCATCAAGGCAATCAAGCAACACTAGCTAGGCAGTTGGATATAGGATAAATGATTAATTTGATTAAAAATTAAGGCCTCTTGATTAAAGAAATGTATTATATAAATATACAAAGAAGTATGGTAAATTTCTAGTGTTTGCCCATACTCTTCCCCTTCCCCAAACAAGCTTGGGAACCTTTGGAATGCGGGGTTTTCGGGTGGGGAGCAAATAATGCGTCGGAAACACGTATTTTTAGAGTTATTTTAAAGAGCCAAAATACCCTAGATCTAGAGTAATTTTCCTAGGTCTAGGAAAATTTTACCCAACCTGCTTGTAAGGGGCTGCGTTCCCCTCGACCTCCCAGTAATCTAACCAGGGCTTTGAACCGGTTTAAGGGAACGAAAACGAAAACCGAAACGAACGAAATTATGCTCGGAACAATAACGGAAACGAAAACGTTATCATATTTACTGTTCCGGAGCGAAAACGCTATTTTAAAATCGCTGTAACCGGTTAATAACGTTATTTTTTGGTTCCCTGCCATATTTGGTCAATAATCCATTTTCACTTACAGTGACCAAATGATTTAAGTAAATACATATGTACTAGGTACATACATACATTAATTAAGTCTACTGTATTTGTTCACTTGGGAATTGACGATGTGGTTTTGTTTCAAATAGTATCATATGCACAACTTTTCATTTAATTTGTGAAGAGTAACTATTTTCTACCTTTTATAATTATGAATTTTTGTCTTCGTGATATGCATCACGTTACCTTATTTTATTACTCCTTCCATTCGTGCAATCGTTGAGCTATTGATTGATTTAATGCCAAAAAAGGGGAATGTGCCAGAATCGTTGAGCTATGATACTGCAGTTGGGTTTAAGAACATGCTTAGACTAATATCCAATTTCGAAAATGGATATTATATCGTGAGTATGTGCTTAAACTTTTAACTGTTCCTAGCTAGATAGCCTAATCATAGCCTAATGCTTGCTGCGCCGAATTACGGTGTGAGTGTCCTAGGTTCGAGTCCTTGGAGAACCACATGTAGTAATTGATTTCATTGATTAGGTTTATTTAATTAGTGGGTTGGTGATATTACTAATTAATATATTTTTAATAAAAAAAAAAAATAATAATTAGTGATTCAAATCTTTACGGCAACTGAGATTGCATACTCCTGCACTACGCTTCCTGTACTGTATATGTAAATGTGCTGCCTTATTTAAGTCGTAGGTATAATAATATAGTTTTTACGACATCTAAGGGTTTGATTTTGTTGGATACTGTGCACCATGAAACGTATGGCTTTATTACCATCTATAAGAATGTAGTCATGTATAGGCATTATTATTTATTAAGGCTAATAACATATTCAACATGGTTTGGTTGGTCATGGTTACAACAATACATGGTTTGAGAATAATGTTCTAGCCGGTTTTCATTTCTTTCTAACCGGTTCAGGAACGTTATCTTTGGAGGAGGAACGAAAAACGCAACGTTAATAATACTGTTTCTGATCGGAACGAGCCGTTTGAAAAATAATTTAGTTTACAAGCCCTGAATCTAACCTAACCTAGCCTAGCGGGGGGCTCTGCTCCCCTCGACCCCCGTTAATCTAACCTAACCTCTGAGCAATAATCACCCGATAATCTTACCTAACCATATTTTACCTAACCTTCTAACGGGAGGGCTCCGCCCCTCTAGACTCGCCGGTAACCTAACCAAAATGTTACCTTACCCTAAGTGGGAGGGTGGGGGGAGGGGGCTCGACACTCCGGTTATCATTCTATTTGTGAGGATCGTCAGGTTCACACGTCTCTGGACTTAGAAAAAAATGCAATCTATTTTCCCTAGATCTAGGGAATTTTGATCATTTATACTACACCCTAACTCAAAAACTATGTGGTTGCGACGCATATTTTGTACCCTTGCCAAATATCCCGCATTCCCCCAGGTCCCCAAACTTGTTTTGGGGGAGAGGGGAGAGTATGGGCAAACACTAGAATAATACCAGAAATAATACCAGAAGTATTAAGTAAATAAATAAATAAGAACATAAATTGTAATATGTGGAGGCCCCAGGCCCCAGTTTGGCAGTTTTCCCCATTTTGTGGAAGCCCCCTGATTGTGGAGGCCCCTGGGCAGCTGCCACTTTGCCCACTCCTAGATCCGGCCCTGCTACACACACACACACACACACACACACACACACACACACACACACACACACCACACACACACACACCACACACACACACACACACACACACACACACACACACACACACACACACACGCACACACACACACCATTTAACGCAGTACTAATCTCTCCTCATCCTCTTCTGCATTTGCCCCCTCCTCCTCCCCGGAATGCGGAGGACAACCCTCAGGCCACCTGGAACGACCTGCTCGTCGCGAACTCTGAGTGACATTATTCAGATTAAAGATCCTCTTGTGCAACCTGAGTTGCACAAGCCTTCCACAAGCCATTC